>JAVGWN010002705.1:0-10875 GCA_034552555.1 Semaprochilodus insignis
TCTCTCTCTCTCTGACTCTCTCTCTCTCTGACTCTCTCTCTCTGTCTCTCTCTCGCTCTGTGTGTCTCTCTGTCTCTCTCTCTCTATCACACTCTCTCAATTCATTTCTCTCTCTCTCTCTGACTCTCTCTCTCTCTGTCTCTCTCTCGCTCTGTGTGTCTCTCTGTCTCTCTCTCTCTATCACACTCTCTCAATTCATTTCTCTCACTCTCTCTGACTCTCTCTCTCTCTCTCTGTCTCTCTCTCGCTCTGTGTGTCTCTCTGTCTGTCTCTCTCTCTCTCTCTCTCTCACCCTCTCTCAATTAATTTCTCTCTCTCTCTTTCTCGCTCTCTCTGGCTCTCTCTCTCGCTCTGTGTCTCTGTCTCTCTCTCACCCTCTCTCAATTAATTTCTCTCTCTCTCTTTCTCACTCTCTCTGGCTCTCGTGCTCTGTCCCTTTCTCTCTCACACTCTCTCACTCTGTCGCTCTCGCTCTGTGTCGCTTGCTCACTCTCTTGCTCTCGTTTGCTTACTCTCTCTCTTGCTCTCCCTCCCTCTCTTTTTCAGTCTCTCTCCCTGTCTGTCTTTCTCTCTCTCTCACTCTCTCACTCCTTCTCTCAGACAGTGTGTATGAAAGAGAGAGAGAGAGAGAGAGAGAGCAGCCGTGTGAGAGTGGTTGGCGTTTAAGACCTGCTTTGGCCCGGCGGTTTCAGGTGTGTGAGAAGGCAGCGGTTTGACGGGACTGTCGGCCCGTGGCCTGAGAGAGCGTGTGTGTGTTTTCCTGGATTCAGCAGTCAGCCAGGTGTCCTTTGATATTGAAATGTGGTGAACGCTTACAGGAGCACTATCCAATAAAAAACGGCTTCAAAGCCTTCCACTGCGCCCGGCACACGGAGACAAAGGCTAACGCTGTTCAGCACCGGCTCCTGGGCTGCTGCGACCGGAGGAAGATTTACACTCATCGTCAAAAGAATAGCTGCACCCAGAAGGAGGTGCGGGATTGCAGTGCTGTTGGGAAGGAAGATAAAGGTAGTGTCTCTCAGTATGGCTTCGATCCGCCATGTTTGCTAAACCAACATGCCAGACGTCTCGGCATGGAGCTGTAGAGGTTCCTAATGGTGTCCTGTGATAATCCATCCCAGGCAGCTTGAATATCCTCACACAGTTCCTGCAGATGGTGCGGTAGGGGTGGAGGTGGAGTGACACCAGGCCTTCTGGACATGTGATGCATGACAGCAAACCGTTCATCTTGGTGCTGACCACGGTGCCTCCACACACGGATTCGTTGGTCGTCTCCACCAAGACAAAAGCGGGACTCGTCACTGAAGATGACCCGCTGCCGTTCTGAGTCACTCCATGACAGTCTGGCACGACACCATTGCAGTCTTTGGTGACGGTGACGTGGTGTTAAGGACAGTCGTGGTAACGGTCTGTGTGCATGTGGTCCTGCGTGGTGCAGCCGTCTGCCAATGGTGCTGCACTAAAAGGATGACTCATGGAGGACATCACTGCTCGCTGAATGTCTGCAGTCGTGGCTGTTGGGTCAGTCAGGTACAGCGATAAGGCCCGTCCTTGCTTACGTCACACGTGTGGCCGAGCGTGAAACTTGAATCATTTTCATGTCTCACGATGTCAAACCTACCCACCAAGTTTCACTCCTGTCTGTTGATTCCTTCCGGGTGCAGCTATGTTAGTGTTGTGAGTGGTGTGGGCATTTAAGCTCTGATTTTTGGCTCGGTTCTGTTCCTTGTTCCTCGTCAGGATGATTGGCGTTAAAGTGTAGATGTCAGAGTGTTGGATGTTAGAAGTCCGCTAATCTAGCTATCATGACTTGATCCTAATTCCACAAATGAATCAGCACAGCGTGTTATTTTGTGTTCTTTTTTTTTTCTTTGGATTTTTTCGCCTGTCAAAACGTACCTTCACTCGTTTGCTTCTCTCTCTCTCTCTCTCTCTCCTGGCTTTTTTCGTCTCTCCCAGACCTCCCCTTAATTAATTCATCTCCTGCGAACGTTTCTCCTCTGTTACTGCCGCAATTATCAGAGACGTAATTGTCATTATGCACTAATATCAGTTAATGAGATGCATATGAGACCAAGAAAAGAAGAAAAACGTTTTTTATTTTTAATTTTTTTTTCCTTTTCATCTCTGGGATCCGCATTTCAGTCTGCTTAGTCATGCCTGGCTTTCATAGCCCTCAGCAAAATCTGCAGGTGTCCGTTCATCCACGCCTCGTCTACCCACTGCCCGCTCCCTCAGGACACTTCAGATGACCCAAGATATTGCCTCTTAAAGCAGCAGGCCATTTTTGAACCGTCCACTCCGTTAACCCCTGGTAGCAACAGCGTGCCGTAAATTAGCCGTGACTGGTAGCTCAATGGTAAATGATGGGGAAAGTGCAGGTTCTGAGCTTAGAGTCCATGTGGCATTAGTGTATGTGAGCAGAAGGGAAGTTATTTCACTAGAAAAGTGGATCTGTTAAGCTTGTTGCTAGCCGAGTTCTAAGGTGTTGCTCAAATGAATGGGAGTCTATGGGTGGAACAAGGGATGAATAAACAACACATGGAGGAGTGCAGGTCAGTCTGGCTGTGGATTAGAGTTGGAGTGAGTACATGCAGTTTGGTGGCTGTAGGTTAAAGGTAACAATAGGGTTTGGGCGAGGCTGAACATGAATGGGCCTCTATGGGAGGAAAGAGGGATGAAAAGGAAAAGAAGGCCAACATATGAGTGCTGGTCAGACCAACATGGGTCTGCCCTGAGATGTGGTGACTCCTGGTTCACAGACACTGAGTTATTTGTTCAGTTCTTCACTGCAATGTTTTGTTGCAGCAATGGTGAAAAGCTATCTGGTGCCCCCTTGTGGTGAGTCGTTGACCTGCTACATGTGAGGGAGTTGGGGGTGGGGGGGGGGGTGGTGTATGATATTAAGCTGAGTCTGTACTGAATCAAAATTCAGTAGCTGCTAGGTAGCCAAAGTCTGAACTGTCCTGACAAGGTCACTAATTTTCTATTGCTTATGTGGTTGACCACAGCCTTTCACTCCTATTCATGCCACATGGTATCAATAAGATGATTGATAATATTAATAAACAGTATCGGTATCAATATCCAGTCCTATATCCTGTAGGGGGCAGTCGTGGAGGTTAGGGAACCAGCCTTGTGATCGGAAGGTCGCCGGTCAGATTCCCTAAACCAAAGGACACGAATGACATGCCCTTGAGCAAGGCACCTAACCCCCAACTGCTCCCTGGGCGCCTTGGATAGGGCTGCCCACTGCTCTGGGCACGCTTGCTCACTGCCCCCTAGTGTGTGTTCACTAGTGTGTGTGTATGTACCTTGTGACCAGAGGGTCACTGGTTAGGTTCCCTGAACCGACAGTAATGACTGACGTGCCCTTGAGGAAGGCACCTAACCCCCAACTGCTCCTTGGGCACGGTGGATAGGGCTTTCCCAGTGCTCCGGGCACGTGTGCTCACTGCCCCCTAGTGTGTGTTCACTAGTGTGTGTGTATGTGTATGTGACTTGTGACCAGAGGGTCACCGGTTAGATTCCCTGAACCAACAGTAATGACTGACGTGCCCTTGAGCAAGGCACCTAACCCCCCAACTTCCCCCCACCGGGCGCCTTGGATAGGGCTGCCCACAGCTCCAGGCACGTGTGCTCACTGCCCCCTAGTGTGTGTTCACTAGTGTGTGTGTGTATGTGCCTTGTGACCAGAGGGTCACCGGTTAGGTTCCATGAACCGATAGTAATGACTGACGTGCCCTTGAGCAAGGCACCTAACCCCCAACTGCTCCTCGGGCACCGTGGATAGGGCTGCCCACCGCTCCGGGCACGCGTGCTCACTGCCCCCTAGTGTGTGTTCACGTGTGTGTGTGTGTGTGTGTGTGTATGTGACTTGTGACCAGAGGGTCACCGGTTTGATTCCCTGAACCTACAGTAATGACTGAAGTGCCCTTGAGCAAGGCACCTAACCCCCAACTGCTCCTCGGGCACCGTGGATGGGGCTGCCCAGCGCTCCGGGCACGCGTGCTCACTGCCCCCTAGTGTGTGTTCACTATGGTGCGGGTGTGTCACTGCACCAATGGGTTAAATGCGTAGGTGGAATTCCTCTGGCAAAAATGGTCCGTGTCGATATCGTAATGACTGTACCCGTCCCTACCTGTACCCGTGCCGCTACTGGTTAAACCTGATGTCTCGGCCACGTTTGGCCCCATGTACGTTTACTCGGCCCCTGTTAACGGTCGTCCTAGCAGACTGTACAGAGAGCACATGAAAGGATGATCTCAGTGGAGGTTATTTAGCTGTTTTAGGAGAGCCAGCAGTTAAGATGATGTGCTAGGGAGGCTGGGAGGGGGGTCTCTGTAACGGTCTGGCCCTGCTCCGCCTCATTATAGCTTCACTTCTCACCATTCCTCCTGGACTTCAACGATTCTCGCTCACATGCGAGACAGTAGGATCTGGATTTCAGAGTGAGACACGGAGGAAAAGCGGCATCGTTACAGAGCAGAGACGGCCTCCGCCGCGCAGCGGGACTCCGTGAAGAATGAGGCAGCGAGTGTGCTCAGGACTGCACAGCCATGCTTTGGACCTCTCTGATGTGGTCTTTGATGATCCAGTGGGTTTGCCTTAAGGGACGGATGCTGCGTTCGGAATGATGTCATAGAACATCCAGGCAAGGAGGAAGTCTCAATTAACCTGAGTGGTCATCTCGCATTTCTGACTGTACCCCATAAACAAAAAGGCCTTTCAGAAGATGAATCGCTTTTGGTTCTCTAGAGACCCGTTCTCCAAAGATCTCTCAGTTGATGGTTCTTTTTGGCCCGAGAACTCTACATCCAAGCCAAGAACAGTTTATTCAGAGTCTAAGGTCTTAAAAAAGACGGTTCTTCAAGGGTTCTTTAGTAAAAACAATGGTTCCATATAGCACCAAAAAGGGTTCTGCATTAATTGAAGATCATTTGTGGGCGCTATATAGAATCTGCTTTAAAAAGGTTCTAGATAGAACCATATATAGGACGTTCTCTGTCAATCTGAAGAATCGTTTAGGCCTGCAAAGAACCGCTTAGGCATACAAAGAACCCTCTAGGCATGCAAAGAACCATTTAAGCTTGCAAATGTTTTTTTTTTTTTTTTAAAGTGATCATGGTTCTATACAGAACCATTTGTCTTTTACCAAAGAACCCTCAAACAGTCCCCTAAGAAAGCTTAATATATAATATTTAGACACACAGAAGGTGCGTCTAGGTTCACTGGAGGTGTGTAGCAGTCTTGAAGTTATCCCGGTTCTTCACTTTCCTGTAAAAGGTGCGGTGTTCTGTTGCAGCAGTGATGAGAGGCCCTCTGACGCCCTCTTGTGGAGAATCTTGAACCTGCTACACGTGAGCGAGTGAGTGAGCCGTAAGGCACAGAAGTCATTAAAAAAACGAGGTGAAGTCGGATGTTATTGTCTGAGAGCAGACGAGTGCAGGGCGAGCTGCTCCTGAGCTGTGATTAAAGCTGCGGTCAGGGAGCCGAGAGACGGAACTGGGCAGATTTGGAGCGGAAGTGTATCATCGATTTCCCCCGATGGAATCCTCCAGCGCCCTGCGCTCACCGCGGAGATCTGAGCTGATTGTTTTTTTTTCCTTCTGCTCCTAAGCGGAGTCTTCACAGCAGTTGATTACTCTTTCCCAGGAGCGAGAGAAAGAGCGAGAGAGATGGAGGGAAAGAAAGAGATTTGTTTCCATAGAGATGCCCAGGTCTTGGTGAGCATTGTGAGTTGATAAATTATATTTGGTTACAGCAGGTCAGAGGTGCTGCTGGAAAGAGAGAGAGAGAGAGAGATGAATAGAGAGAGGGTGAGAGAGATGAATAGAGAGAGGGTGAGAGAGATGAATAGAGAGAGGGTGAGAGAGATGAATAGAGAGAGGGTGAGAGATGGATAGAAAGAAAAAAATGGATGGAGCGGGAGAGAATGAGCAAGATGCATAGAGAAAGAGATGGATAGAGGGAGTAAGACAGCGATAGAGGGGCTAGAGGGAGAAAGAGAGATGGATAGAAAAAAGAGATGGAGAGAGAGAGATGGACAGAAAGAGAGATGGATAGAGTGAATGGGAGATTGAGAGAGAGAGAGAGAGAGAGAGAGAGAGAGAGAGAGAGAGAGAGAAAGGTGGAAGAGAGGGATAAAGATGGAGAGAGGAAGAGAGGGGGGTTAGTAATGGAGAAAGAAAAGGAAAACAAAGAAAGGTAGAAATAAGAGGACTGGAGGAACAGTGTAAACAGAGAGAGAGGTGGAAGAGAGGGATAAAGATGGAGAGAGGAAGAGAGGGATACAGATAGAGAGAGGAAGAGAGGGATACAGATAGAGAGAGGAAGAGAGGGATACAGATAGAGAGAGGAAGAGAGGGATAAAGACAGAGAGAGGAAGAGAGGGATAAAGATGGAGAGAGGAAGAGAGGGATAAAGATGGAGAGAGGAAGAGAGGTGGAAAGAGAGGATAAAGACAGAGAGAGATGGAGCGAGGGAGGGATAAGGGCTTGTTTCTGGCAGACAGTGTGGAGGTGCATGCTGGGGCAGGTGTTGAGGTGTTTGTGGAGTCGGAGGATTCACTCGAGCACAGAGCCACAAATCTCCACACTCAAGCAGCCGAAACTCAGCCGCGCTCGCTCCTGTTCCCCTCCAGCTCCCAGCTAAATATACCGCGCCTCCTCCCAGCGGCCGAGTCCGCGCTGGTCAACAGGACGGTCTGGTCTGGTCTGGTTTAAAGCTGAACTGGCCATCGTCTGTAGGAGGCGGATTTTTTCCCCACTGACTGAAATTTATGGGCGTTTCGTGTTGGAATAGAGGCCCTCACGGAATACACTACTGAAGCTGGAGAATTCCTCGTGGTAGATAAACTATCTATAGTGTTACGTGAACGTATGTAATTTTGTATTTATGTTATTTTGGGAGCTCTGTTTGTTCCTGTACTTTTCCTCTGGTCATTTCTGATGCAGCTTTTGGATGTGCTTTACTTTCATACCTACATACATGCGGTATTAACCATATAAAGCCCTGTGTTACATGTGGCTTATATTATATTATATTATATTATATTATATTATATAACCATATATTAACCATAAAAGTCACAAAATTATTAGCATTAGCGATTCTAATGTACTTCTTAAATCTCAGCATTAACATTTCTCAACATTAGCATTAGCACACCCTGATTTATGTCTCAAATCTTAGAATTAGCGGACTCTGCTTTATTTATCAAATATTAGCATTAGCGTACCCTGTATTTCTCAAATCTTAGAATTAGCAGTCCCTACTTTATTTATTAAATTATTAGCATTAGCACTCTGTATTTCTTTATCTTAGCATTAGCACATCCTGCTTTATTTCTGAAATATTAGTATTGGCGTACCCTACTGTATTTCTCCTATTAGCATTTTTCTCAAATCTTAGCATTAGCATACACTGTATTTCTCAAATCTTAGCATTAGCATACACTGTATTTCTCGAATCTTAGCATTAGCAAACCTTGATTTATTTCTCAAATATTAACATTAGCGTACCCTGTATTTCCCAAGTCTTTGAATTAGCAGACCCTGCTTTATTTATCAAATATTAGCATTAATATTTGCTAATGCTAATATTTTTATTAGCATTAGCACATCCTGCTTTATTTCTCAAATATTAGCATTAGTGTACCCTACTGTATTTCTCATATATTAGCATTTTTCTCAAATTGTAGCAATAGCATACCCTGTATTTCTCAAATCTTAGCGTTAGCAAACCTTGCTGATCAAATATTAGCATAAGTGTACTCTCCTGTATTTCCTATATGTTAATATTGGCCTTAGCATCAGCTCCCCTGCTGGACTCTTTAGCATTAGCGTGCGCAGGGAACACACTCGTTCAGCAGGCTTCTGTAACTGGGCCCTTGAAAGGGGGAAGGGAGAGAGCAGCACCCGTCAGTTTTCCAAGCGCTCCGTTTCTCCCTCTTTTAAATAAGTCCCAATCAGACCCGGAAAGGTGCCTCTTTAAAGCCCAGATGAATGACAAGTGCCTTTCTCTTTCGCTTCTCCTCATAAAGGGGGGGGGGGGGGGATGGAGGGGCCAGCAAATGGTGTTGATAGGCTGCCATTTTGTGCCTCCACTTTTCTAATTCCCTTCGTAATGGAGGCCCTTTTTCAGCCCCGAAAGGTTCCTATCGATTATAGGGTTAGTCATCTAACTGCGCGCGTCACCCCCAGCTGCCCATTAGAGCCGGCAGCGAGAGGCACACGAGATGGAGGTGGCAGAAAGATAGCACACCCTTCTGCTCTTATCAAAGAGGAGCAGATGGACCGCCCGAAAAAGAGGATGATGCATTTGCAAATAAAAGGAGTGGCTTCGTACCCAGCGTGGCCCTTCCTCGCCGCCTCCCTGTTGGGGCTCTTTTTCTTTCTCCCGGTTTTTCTTGCTTATTGTCTCTGATTTGTCGTTTCGCTCGTTGTTTTTCCTCTCGGTTTCTTTTTTCTTTCTCTCTCTTTCACCCTCCTAACTCTCCTGCAGTCACTCGCTCGCTCGTCTCCTCCGACTCCTAAGCCCGGACGCTATCTTAAGAGTTCTGTAAATGTCAGAGAAGTGGACAGATGGGCGAACGGATGGGTAAAGCAAGGGTAGCTTCGGAGTCTGTGTCCCTCGGCTGTCGTTCCGAGAGGGATGGCCTATACGCCGTAATCCCCGTCACCTTTGGATGCTCCGTTGGTCTGGACTAGCGCTGATTACAGGGGGCTGATTATAGAGAGATTCTCACTGAACACATGATTTGCCAGATGAAGCTGGCGGCTCAGGCTGCTGGTATTTGCGCAGGGCTTACCTGCGGTACGTTTGCCATCATGTAACTTGACGGAAGGACGTGCACCTGTAGACGCTAACTGGCCCCCAACCTCCAGGCAGCTGTTGGTCTGTTTAAGCTCTGAACTATCATTGTATGTCTGTGAATTGGCCAACGTGCAAGAAATTTGGTGGGTAGGTTTGACGTCTGTGGGTGGGTAAGATGGTCCTCTGTCACCCCTCATCAGTCCAGGAGTCCAGTGCTACCCAGCGTGGTTGTCTGTTAGCTGACGTGCCACAATCAGCAGTTAGTGTTCTCCTCCAAGCGTGTTGACACGTTAGAGGGAGTTTGCAAAGATGCGGTGGCGTGTCTCAAAGGAGGCACATGCTAGTCTTCACCTTCCCAGTAGCATGTTAGCATCTTGAGAAGTGTGAAGATCTAGCTAGCGCGCTAGAATTAGCTAAACTAAAAGTGTAGGAGGAGAAAACTGGGGTTTTGAAATATGTGGTATTGGCATTGGCCCAAAGTTTCCATATTCCTTCATTTGGTAGAGGCGGCATCTCAGCTCTGAGACCATGAGACCATGCCAATGATCCAAGTTTCACACTCAGCTGATGTAAGCAAGGACGTGCCTGTACCTGACTGGCTGTTTAAGGTCGTCCCGTTGCGTGAGCTGTTGTGTTGGTAGCCTCCTTAGCAAGCGACGTACTGCTAAACCTATTTTAGTGGAGTTCCTCTTGAATGCACTGACAGTAGCCTGTATGGGAGATGATAGCTGAGTGCCTCTCTCACTTTCCTGCAGTCGGGTGCTTTATGAAAGGCGAGTCACTCGGAGTACTCCGGCTCGGAGCCCGGCAGCCAGCGCAAAAGTTAATCATGCAGACGTGGCTCTGTCACTCCTCCTGGTCTGCTGAAGGAGCCTGGCCTGTCAGGAGATTCTCTCTTACACTGACGCTCACGCGCTCACACGCTTCCATCAGAAACAAGTGTCAGAAAATCCATAGCTGACTCTACTCTGAGCTCTTTTGCTCCCCTGTAGTGGCTGGACCGGATCTGTTAGCTCAGTGGCTAACTGGTGCTGGCCACTTCTTCTGCTGGGGCTGAAACATGGCCTCAGGCAAGGCCCTCCATGATACAGTGGCTAAGCCACAAAGCTTAACCTATTGGGTATGAACCTACACTCATGTCTATCTGTCCTCTACTGTGTGTTCTTCTCTTTCACCCGTCTCAGGTTCTCCCTCTCTCCCTCGCTTTCACCACTCCACCACCTGAACCTAGCACTTCATGCTAGTCATAATACTGTGTATTACAGAAATGCTGTCGTGCTACACCTGTTTGTGGCCGGGAGCCCAAGCTGTCCTTGCTCTCTGTGGGTGGGTAAGATGGTCCTCTGTCTCCTCTCATCACTCCAGGAGCCCAGTGCTAGCCAACGTGGTTGTGTGTTAGCCGATGTGACAGAATCGGCAGTTAGTGTTCTCCTCCAAGCGTGTTGACACCGTAGCGGCAGTTTGCAAAGATGCGGTGGAGTGTCTCAAAGGAAGCACATGCTAGTCGTCACCTTCCCGGTTAGCATCTTGAGAAATGTCAAGATCTAGCTAGTGGGTTGGAATTGGCTAAACTAAGTGTAGGAGGGAAAAACTGGGGTTTTGAAATATGTGGTATTGGCTTTGGCTCTCAGTTTCTGTACTGATATATGTTGGTCCTCTCTCTCCCCTCATCACTGAGTCCAGTGCTAGCCAACGTGGTTGTCTGTTAGCTAAGGTGGCGACACGTTCGGTTTTAGGCCGGACAGTCCGTTTTTTCAACTCCCACTACTCCGTCTGGTGCAGTACCTGGACGGACGCCTATTAGTCCTCTTTTCGGGATGAACTATTTAAAATGTTCACTCGCCAACAATACTGTGTGTGCCATTGGCTCACGTCCGTGTCAAAAGACATGCCTTGCATTTCATTGGTTTACCAAGGTCATGCGACATTGTGACTCACCTACCGGCTAACCGCAGGTCAGCCCTCTAAATGCTAGTCAATTAGTAAGCTCCCATCTGACTCATGAATGTCATCCATTCCACCCAGTTAGGTGAGTAAAGCATCATTTATGTGTTATAT
>JAVGWN010002706.1:0-10875 GCA_034552555.1 Semaprochilodus insignis
TCTCCGACTGACGATTCGAATCGTCGACTTCTAGAGGGCAGCCCTAATGTCAACGTCACCAAAGACTGCAATGGTGTCGAGCCAGACTGTCATGGAGTGACTCAGAACGGCAACGGGTCATCCTCAGTGACGAGTCCCGCTTTTGTCTTGGTGGAGACGACCAACACCAAGTGGAATGGTTTGTTGTCACGTGTCACATGTCCAGAAGGCCTGGTGTCACTCCACCTCCACCCCTACCGCACCATCTGCAGGAACTGTGTGAGAATATTCAAGCTGCATGGGATGGATTATCACAGGACACCATTAGGAACCTCTACAACTCCATGCCGAGACGTCTGGCATGTTGGGTTAGCTGAGAGGACAGTACTTCTGTATGTGTAGCTCAATAAATATTGATCATATCAGTCTAAATTTATCATCAGTTATTGTTCCTGGTGACCTTTATCTTCCTTCCCAGTAGCACTGCAATCCCACACCTCCTTCTGGGTGCAACTATCCTTTTGATGATGAATGTAAATGTGATAAGTAAAGCCTGTGCAAACAATTCCTCCAATCACATTAATGCATTAAGTGTACCTTTACAAATAATTAGTACCAAAATAATCACATGAAGATCTGATGAAATCTGACATGATCTGCTGAATATTCCCATAAAGAATCTTCATCATACTGAACTGTTGTTCAGACATTTACACACCTGGCAGTCGAGTATCACTGTGAACCATGTGGACAGAATATGTCCCTGTAGAGACACTAGCTGGCACTGGTTATGTGGTCAGGCAGGCTGGTGAATGGGCTCCAACAGTGAAACCTGGACTCACATAGTGGAACTGTGACTGAGGGAGAGGTCACCACAGCCAGGTGTGAGCTGACCGTCCACAGCCACAACACGCTGCCCCCATCTGCTCAAACTGGCCTCTAAAGTAACCCATGGAGCCACAGCCAAAGAGAAGTGGAAGAGACCAGAAGAAGAAGAAGAACAGGCCAGAAAAAGAAGAAGAAGAAGAAGAAGACAAAGAAGAAGAAGAAGATGAAGAAGAAGAAGAAGAAGAAGAAGAAGAAGAAGATGATGAAAAAGTCAGAAGCAGAAGAAAAAGGAGAAGAAGAAGAAGAAGAAAAAGAAGATGAGGATAAAGTCAGAAAAAGAAGACAAAGAGGATGCTGATGATGATGCTGATGATGCTGATGATGAAGCTGATGATGCTGATGAAGCTGATGATGAAGCTGATGATGCTGATGATGAAGCTGATGATGCTGATGATGAAGCTGATGATGAAGCCGATGATGCTGATGAAGCTGATGATGTTGATGATGAAGCTGATGATGATGAAGCTGATGATGATGAAGCTGATCCTGATGAAGCTGATTATGCTGATGATCCTGATGATGAAGCTGATGATGCTGATGATGCTGATGCTGATGATGATGATGCTGATGATCCTGATGAAGCTGATGATGCTGACGACACTGACGATGCTGACGACACTGATGATGCTGATGAAGCTGATGATGATGATGATGAAGCTGATTATGCTGATGATCCTGATTATGCTGATGATCCTGATGAAGCTGATGATGCTGATAAACACACGGCTGCCAGTACCACATGGTGTTTAGCCACTGCTGCCTTCATTGTGTTAATCTCAGACATGAACTTCATCCTCCAGCTCGATGTTCCACCATGAAAACCCTGCGAGTCTGCTGTAGCACGCACGCTGAGGACGCGCGGGGCTCTTTTCTGTTCCTGTTGTGTTTTTAACGCCCGCTTCTCTGCGTGTGCAATACAATATGTTCTTATCTCCGCTTTCTTATGCAAATGAGACAGCCTCCCTTTCTGCGAATGTCACAGCTGTACATTTGGAAACAGCCTTTATAATTGCCTGTAATTATCTGAGACCAGACTACTTCAAAACATCCTGGCAATTTGATGGAGTGGAAGGGAGGGGGTGAGCGTGCTACTGAGAAGACGCCGCATCTTGTTGGAGAAAGCCAAACTGTTATGGGGGGGGGGGGGGTAAAGCAGCTCAGTTAAAAGCACATCCTACACCAGGAACCACAGACCAGGCCGTAATTATCTCCGCAAAGCCTTCTGGGTAATGAAACCACAAATAAAGGCCACCTGCAGAAAAGAGCTCTCAAAAACGCCGCACACCAATGAGAGCAACCGACTAAATCGCCTTAACATGGTAACGACAGGCAGGGTTGCCAGATTGTGGAATGACAGCCTAGAAAATGCTGTCGGAAATTTTGATGGAGAAATATTACATTCTCTCTCTCTTTTTTTATGTCTGTCCACTTCAGTCATATTGTCACCGCCCAAAAGAAAACCGGGTCCCTCCAAAACGGTAATTTTGGACAATTTCTAGCAGTCCATTGATCTTAAAGCTATGAACAGGATCCATATGACCAAATCAAAAAACTTGCCATCATCAAAAGAATAGCTGCACCCAGAAGGAGGTGTGGGATTGCAGTGCTATTGGGAAGGAAGATAAATGATATCAATATCAATAAATGATGATAAATTTAGACTGATATGTGCAATATTTATGGAGCTACACATACAGAAGGAGTGTCTTAGTGTGGCGTCGGGCCGCCAGGTTTGCAAACATAACATGCCAGACATCTCGGCATGGAGCTGTAGAGGTTCCTAATGGTGTCCTGCGATAATCCATCTCATGCAGCTTGTATATTCTCACACAGTTCCTGCAGATTGTGCGGTAGAGGTGGAGGTGGAGTGACACCAGGTCTTGTTGATGTGTGACAACAAATCGTTCTGCTTGGTACTGACCACGGTGCCTCCACACACTGATTTGTTGGTCGTCTCCACCAAGACAAAAGCGGGACTCGTCACTGAAGATGACTCCATGACAGTCAGTGATAAGGCCCGTCCGTGCTTATGTCACATGCACAACCAAGTGTCAAACTTCATCATTCACATGTCTCATGAAGTCAAACCTACCCACCAAGTTTCATTCCTGTTGCTTGATTCCTTCTGGGTGCAGTTTATGTTTTTGACAATGAGTGTATAATGCGCCTTTTACAACGGATGTTGTCCCGAAGCAGCTTTAGAAAGAATTCTGCCACAACACAGTAACTAAAATTAAATAAATTAATATTCAGCAGATTTCAACATGACTCAAATACAGTAGGTGCACTGTGCACTGTGTTTGGCCAATCAGGTAAACATTAAGTACGTTGTAATGCATTAGAAACATACTTTAATATTAGCAAGTACATTTCCAAGCATAGTTTTGTGCTAAAAATAGAAGTGCAATATGTACATATTGTATATAATGTACACTTTTATGTATGTATGTGTGTATATATATATATATCCTTCCCTCACTATTCATGTGGAAGTAAAGGCTAAAACTGAGGCTCAGCAACTTCAGTTCCTACTGCATAATTTCTACTGTCAACCAGGGACTATATTTAACAAATACTTACAGTTTCAGTTAAATTGAACAGAAGCCCATTCCCACCACTTAAAAACACAAAGCTCCAGCATCTAAGAATTATTGTTACATTTTTACATGAATTGCTATTATTTTGAGATGCTATCCCATCATTTTGGGACACCAAGTCATTTTGAGATTAGTGATTATTTTAAGATGCTATATCATTACTTTGAGAAGCATATAGTTAAGTCATTACTTAACTTTTTTGACATTTACTGTACTTAATTGAAGTATACTACTTTGCACTCCCAGGTAAAAATTAAGTATACTTTAATGTACTAGAAATGTACTTTAACATGTACTTAATATGTACTTGAGTATATCTAAGTGACTCTTAATAGTGTCTCAAAATAGTACAGTTAAGCTGCATAGAAGCATAGAAACACCTAAGTGTACATTTTTTTCTCATTGTGTATTTTGGTTAAGCATTAAATGACAGTACTACACAGTAAACAGCATGTTTAAAGGTCCAGATACTGTTGATATATTGGATCTTTACATTGGTTTTCATCAAAAATAGCTTGGAAACGTCCACTAGAGACCAGCAGAGAGATCCGGCACTGCAAAATATGAGTTGATGAGTTGTATAAAGTCAGGTTTTCTAGTAATAAGCACTTTTTAGTAGCTTTAGTGCACAAATAGTGTGTTTATAGCAGTCATCTGCTTCAAGCTTCGTATTTGACCAACAGCACGCAGCGATGCTTTCCTCTTTTTCAAGCCTTTCTTATGTGTGTTTATAGCAAGGTGTATGTTTGGGGTCTGGTGCTTGACGCTAAGCTGTCCACAAGTGATGTGAAGTGCTGGCAGTCAGCTCTTCTTGCTGAGTGCAGTTAAGGCTTATGTAACGGATGTATAAATAAATGTCCCTGACACTCCACAGATGGCCTGGCCTCCCCCACAGAGGGCAGCTCCGGCTGTGGCGAGAGAGCCAGGTCCTGGCCCTGCCCTGAGCCTTTAGAGCTCCATTACCACCCTGAAACAAGCCCAGCGATGCTCATACATGACTGCTCTGACCAGCAGGCCAGCAGGACTCCCACCTGGACGCCCAGGTGTGCGACTCCAGCACAACTACAACAGGTGGGCTTTGTTTGCCCACATGATAAAACGTGCAGCAACTGCTGCAGCTTTTGAACCATTACGAGCTGGGGCAGTCCAGAAGTAGTTTAAAGTGCTACTCTAGCACTGACCAGTGTGGACTCATTGTAGCAGCATGGCAGGCTGTGAGGTCATCAAAAGTTTGGGAACAGCTTGGCTTCTTTTGAAGAATTTGGTTTTACTGTTTTCACATAAATGCAACAAAAACAAGGGAAGATTTCACAGAAAGCCTTCCCTTCCTAATTAAGGCTTCAGAAATTAAGGCTTGAGTTTGCTAGGGAGCATAAAGATGGGACTCTGGAGTAATAGGAAAAGGCCATGTGGTCTAGAGTCCAGAGTGATGGGAGTGTCAGGGTTAGTAGTTACGTGCATGAAGTGATGCACCCATCGTGCATAGTGCCCACTGTACAAGCCTCTGGAGTCAGCGTGATGATCTGGAGTTGATCAGTTGGTCAGGTCAAGGCTCAGCTGACCACCTGAATGTACTAAATGACCAGGTTATTCCATCAACGGACATATTCCAGGACTACAACACAGAGATTCATTGGGCTCAGACTGAGAACATGAACTGGTCGCCACAGGCTCCTGACCTTAACCCCAGTGAAAGTCTTTGTGATGTGTTGGAGACAATCCCAGACTTTGGCCAAAGGTTTATGCAACTCTGCACCATTAGGAACCTCTACAACTCCATGCAGAGGTGTCTGGCATGTTGCGTTGACAACATGGCTGCCCGATGCCATACTGGGAGACACTACTTCTGTATGTGTAGCTCAATAAATATTGCCCATATCAGTTTAAATTTATTATCATTTATTGTTCCTGGTAACCAGCTATTCTTTTGATGATGAGTGTATATTCCCTGGTACAAAGATCAGGCTTTATGCCAAATAATGTTTTGACAGTTTTGTTTTCCAACCCATTGTTATAATATCAACCACTCTTAGCCCCTAAAGCTGGTTTGAACACCTCCAAGGTTTGAGTGTTAAAGAGGTTTTGAAATTCCCAAACTTTTTGCAGGGGAGCGTATGCACATGCAGAAAGAGAGCAGTACCTCAGCGAGAGTGACGGGAGTCTGGCCGATTCCTGTGCTGACAGAGGTCCAGGAGCGGGCAGTGAGAACACAGGCAAACAGAGGGTACAGGTCTCCGGCCCCCAGACGCCTGCTGTACCGCTCTATGCCCTTCATGTCCCCCTTTATCAGACTCTGCCACAGTCTGCAGTAGTCCATGCGGAAGTCCTGGTTCAGCACCTTGGACAGGGGCACATACAGAGGCACTGTTAGCAGAGGAGGAAACAGTGCATTATGACTTACAGCAGGGTCTCTCAACCTGTCAGCCACGGACCACCAGTGGGACACACCCTCTAGTGGTCTGCTGGCCCATCCTTGGGGGAGGCAGTAGTCTGTAGTGGCCCAGACTACATCAAATCTACATCATCAGCCATAACATTAAAACCTTGTATCTACACTCACTGTCCATTTTATCAGCTTCACTGACCATAAAGGAGCACTTTGCAGTCCTACAATCACAGACTGTAGTCCATCTATTTCTCTGTATACTTTGTTAGCTATCCAGCTGTCCTGTGGGCAGCGTCCTGTGACCACTGATGAAGGACTAGAGGATGACCAACACTGCACTGTGCAGCAGCAGATGAGCTATCGTCTCTGGCTGTACATCTACAAGGTGGACCAGCAAGATAGGAGTGTCTAATAGAGTGGACAGTGAGTGGACACAGTGTTTAAACACTCCAGCAGCACTGCTGTGTCTGATCCACTCACACCAGCTCAACACAAACTAACACCATCACCACCATGTCAGTGTCACTGCAGTGCTGAGAATGTAGAACTACAGATTGCTCCTATATGGTCAGTGGAGCTGATACAATGGACAGTGAGTGTAGATAAAAGGAGGTGGTTTTAATGTTATGGCTGATGGGTGTAGTTTTGCACTGGGTGGGGAGGGGATGATACTACCTTAAAAGTCCAGTGTGTGGCAGGTGGTTCGACTCCCTCAAATAGATAGCTTAAACCATAACATCACAGTCCAAATGTGCCCTAAGAGCTAGCTACCTTCCAGCCACACATGTTGCATGGAGTAGGAAAGCTTTCACAGTCACTGAGGAATTGGTGCTGCTGCTGCCATAGATGTGTGCCACGAGATGAGTCAACTGATGTTAGCACATGGGAAATCAAAGACAAAAACAGTTTTAAATAAAAGTTGAGTTTGGTTTACTTGGAGGCTGGTATGCTTTCCAGTTATGAACAGGTGGGCCGTGAGGTTGTAGAGGTTGAGAACCCCTTACTTATAGGACCAAAATGGGACAAAATGATTCAAGATATTTCTATAGCGCTCACATGTAAAAATAAGGCTTATTTGGGGATGTGTGTTTGGTGCAAACAATTCTAACCCTCCTACAAAGAGTGCTAAACGTTCAGTCCATACCTCATATGTAAGCAGAAAAGGCCTTATGTTATTATGACGTGAGCTCGATGGAAAATTAAAGCTGGACTACGCTGTGTTTTGCAGGACGTTCTTCACATGAGCTGCGGCTGTCCAGAAGTAGCTTAGATTAAAGTGGTTCTGTACGACCAGTGTGGATTCATAGTAACAGTATGGCAGGCCGTGAGGTCATCAAAAGCTTGGGAACACATTGGCTACTTCTCCAGTTTTGTTTTACTGTTTTCAAATACATTTAAATGCAATAAAACAAAGTGCTAATTTGTTAAAGGGAAGATATCATAGAAACCGTTCCCTTTCCTAAGCAGAAACTAAGGCTTCAGTTTGCTAGGGAGCGTATGGATTGGACTCTGGAGCAATGGAAGGAAGTCATGCAGTCTGATGAGTCCGGATGGACCCTATTACAAAGTGATGGGAGTGTCAGAGTAGGTAGCTAAGTGCACAAAGCAATGCACCCATCATGCATTGTGCCCATTGTACAAGCCTCTGGAGGCAGTCTGACGATCTGGGGTTGACTGGTCAGTCAGGTCGAGGCTCAGTAATGTTATGTAGTAATAACATGGTAATACATGTGGTAATAAATGTGGTAATAACAAAAAATGCACATTTTTGCTATGAAAAAATAAAAATAAAAATATCAGAAATGCAGAGGTTGACATAGTTGACATGGTTGACCATAATCACAACGAAATATACCAATATGACAGAACGCAATGCAAACTGAATGTAGCCCACAGCAAATGACAATAATAAAGCAGGCGGTCTCCATGAGCTTGTTAGCTGTGACTTCTTCAGTGGTTTACAGGAGGCTTGTAATAAGTAAACCGCCTGCAAATTCCCCCAGAGAGAGAGCGAGAGCTGGAAAGAGATGCATCATTAACATGCAGCTAGAGGATAGCACCACTTTACAACTTCAACACTTTAATTAATATGGCTACAACGTATAGTAAGGAGAACACGCTGGCCGCCAACAGAAATAACACCACAGTCAGGAATTAACATTCCGGGCCCAGCCGCGCTAAACTCTGAAGTCATTACTCGCAAATTGGTTCCATTATGGGCTGAACGAGTAGAACAGCTCTCCAACGCTCTCTTCTTTTATACGCGGGCATCAGAAGTGCATATTTATCACCGAATTATCTTCATGAATGCATTCGCGGCTCCCACACATTCTGCAGAGGCCTGTGAAATGGATGGTGGCCGCGCATGTGTACGTGTGAACGTGTAGGAGTGCCGTCCTAAAACACACAGCAGAGCTGCAGGTCACCGCTAATGAAATGCTTTTACGGAGCCGCGGCGCGGGCAGACCTGAGAGCAGGCATGACCTGAGAGGCAGCGGGTGAATAATGGAGTGTAATATGTGATGTATTTGCTTTTGCGGCTCCAGCCCGGCCGATGTCTCACCTGATACAAGCCGTGATCGAGTAAAACAATTTCCGTCTTATTGCTTTTCGGGCACTTTCTCACCAGCACGTTGCCGGGATGGGGGTCACAGTGCACAAAACCGTTCACAAATATCATCTCGCTGTACATTTTGCCCAAGTTCCGGGAAATCTGTAGGTAGAGGACGAGAGAGAGAGACAGAGAGAGAGAGAGAGAGAGAGAGAGAGAGAGAGAGAGAGAAAGAGAGAGAGAGAGGGGATGAGAGAGGATCAGAATATTTAATATGCTTTCTCCTGAAACCATATACCAACATATAAAACTGTNTAACTGCAGTCATGGTGAAGAGGTTCACTCAGGGCTGTATACACTAATGTATATATATGGTTACTAGATAACGAGCAGCATTTATTAGGCGACATGACACATACGTTAGCCTTTCAGATGGCTTAATTTGCTCAGACTGCACATTTTGCACAATACACAATTGATTCAATGCATCACTTTTATACAAGGACCAGCATTATCATTTTGATACACTGTGGTATGAGCTATATATATATATATATATAAAGTAGCTGACATCAGAAACAAAATCAATGGCACCAGAAATAGGCGCTATGTCAACTTCACAATTGTCAACAAAAGCACTCTTCATAACATGCAATCTCAATAACAATAAGCCTTAATAAATGTTTAGGTAGGTTAATGTCAGCTGTAATTATGATGAGCTTATGTGGGTACCTGGAAGCTTTATAAACACTGTTCTACACATTTATATATATATATATTTATATATATATAGACATACACACACACACACACACTTATTACATATGCTGTGTATATGTTCTGCTCACATGCCTTTCAAAAATGCATTATATATATATATGTTTTTCTTTTATCTTCTTCTTGTGCTTCTTTACTTGGTACCTACTATCCATATTGTAACTGTTAGTATTTATAGTCCAGGAGCTAGTGCAGATTTTTGACTGTACGGTAAATAACTCGGACTATAAACTCTTGAATCTTGAACACTGATGCCAGTAACTGTCATTTGTCATAATACTTGCATTTACCAGCTCTGATGTCAAGTTGACATGATTCTGATTCTTTTTCTGATATTATCCTGTGCCAGGACACTTTCCATGGTGAAATGACATTGTAGACGTTGTAGCTCGGTGTATGTCACACTGACACACAGCTGATAATATACAGTAGCTGGCCATATCTGGTTGAACGAGAGTGGGCATTTTCTGTGGCCCTTAGATGCACATCACTAAGCTTCAGAGTCAGTAGCTATAACTTGTTATGTCATTTCACCCAAAGAAATAACGTAAACCCGACATCAGAGAAACAAAATCAATGACACCAGAAATAGGCGCTACGTCAACTTCACAACTGTCAACAAAAGCACTCTTCATAACATGCAATGCCAGTGAGAATAAGCCTTAATAAATGTTTAGGTAGGTTAATGTCAGCTGTGATTATGATGAGCTTATGTGGGTATCTGGAAGCTTTATGAACACTGTTCTACAGTAAGGTCCATGAAATGACATCGCCTATAGAACAAGGCGCTCTGGAGTAACCATATATACTGTATATCAGCTAGAGGGATTAGTGCATTAGTGGCACAGTGGAACCGGGCTCTCTGGAGTGATGGAGCTCCTTCCAGTACCTTTTGGAATGAGCTCAGACAGACTAACATCCGGTGCTAAACCATCCAACATCAGTACCTAACATTACTAATGCACCTGTGGCTGAATGCAATCAAATCCTCACAGCAGTATTCCAACATCTAGTATGCTTTATTTCAGAAGAAGGTGTACAAAAGAACCAACAGTGGCTCTCCTGGACAGATAATAGTTCCTTTAAGGAACCATCCATTGAAAAACTCTCTGTAGAGAACAAAAGGAGGTTCTTCCTATGCATCATTCCAAAGGTTAAAGCTGTAACTGACTGCTCCTCCAGATAACAAGCAGCATGACTGAATATTTAACCCAGCTCTGGTTATTAGCCCAAGCATGTGTTATGAGTATGTTAACATTACATAAAGTGGTCGCTTCTACAGCAGGAAATAGAGCAACTGACAGGACCGAACGTGTTTATTACGAAACAACCCCCGTCCAATTATTCCACCCCCGCGACAGCTTTGAAGATAAGCTGTGATAAGCATCTCCTCTAAAGTGTGTAATAAAGTGTGGGAAAAAGGCACAGTATGGAAATGTCATGTCAGCGGAGGCTGAGCGAGAGAGGCAGCGGCGGCGGCACACGTCTTTTCAAGCGTCACTCACTCCGGCTGGTGTCATGTTACAATTTTCCCTGCTTTGTTCCAAGAATCGAGTCGAACCCAATTCAAGTAAACAATAATAAAAAGCTCAGGACCGCTCTGTTTTCCCTTCATCTGAAGTGTGCTGACTCACAGGGCTCCCATTGTATATGGAGAATTCCAATGTGTGCCCTCCCTCTCTCTCTCTCTCTCTCTC
>JAVGWN010002707.1:0-10874 GCA_034552555.1 Semaprochilodus insignis
GTTAAATATTTATCTTAGGACAAATTTAAAGTTGTAAGTATAACTTTTAAATTTGTAAGTGTCAAAAGTCCTGAAATTAAAACATTGTCAGTGTTATCGTTTCCCCATAATAGATTTCACACAGTGCTGCTGGAGTGTTTAAACACTGTGTCCACTCACAGTAATACTCAAGTACAAGTACAAATTGCTGTACATAATACTTAAGCAAAGTACCAAAGCACACTTACTCGACCCCTGGACCTATGAATCTGGGTCAATGACAAATAATTGATTTCAAATTGAAATTCTGAAAATGGATCAATTCATTATGCTGATATTTGATTAATGACTTTGTTAATAATGGCATCATTCCTTTTTAAACAGGATCATCAGTTTTGCCACCCAGGAAATGTCATGTGGTGCAACCAGGCATTACCCAAAATTCTGATTTATTTGATTTGATTGATGTATTTGATGTATTTTATTATTTATGACTACTGCAAATGTGTAAAACTAGTCTCTGTACCCTTGTAAACCTTTGTCCTTATACCTGACTTGTACCTGGTCATGTGGTTTATGGGGTCGCACCAAATTATGTGGTAAACCAGACCTCGGAACCAGAATGATCGATAATTCAACAACAATGACTTTTTCCGTATTTCTGAAAGACCTTCTGCCTGGGGCGTTCCACCGTGAAGGTTATTAGGGGTCTTCTTTATGATAAACCACCTGACCTACTGCTTATTAAAAGTGTGTCAGAATAAAAGTCCTTTGATGTCAGCATGACATTTGAGGAAATCAGAATTCACAGTGAGTTCAATGTTTTAAATGTCGCCCTATTTTGCAACTCTCATGAATTTACAGCTTTCTGAATTATAGAATTAGGCTTGTTTACATATATATATAGTGTTCTAAAGTTGCACCATTTTTTCTTTAAATGGCTAAATTAAAAAAATTATTAATTAATTTAATTAATAATAAACGTATTTAATTTCGATTCACTGAAAACTGACTCAAATAAAAGAGGTATTATAGAATAAAAATAATTTAATATTTAATAATTTAATAGAATTTGGTGTGACGTCATGTCATTGACCCATATACACATAAACAAAAATCAGAATCAAAACACCCTTAAATATGGCGGAGCTGTTGGTGAGGTCATCCTGCAGAGCACAAACATTGGTGTAAACACCATCCAGGTCATCGGAATGTGCCCTGCCGTGTCGGTGGAAACATGGACATGACATCAGTAGCAGTGGTTTGATAACCGGACATCTTTGAGAGGAACAAAAATAACAGTTTTTATTTTTAGAAAATAAACTTAAAGGATTATTTGCTTTTGATATTCAATCCATTGGCAAGGTTGCTATTGTGTATTCTTTTTTTTCCCTTTTGACAGTTTATGCATACCAGTTATGTTTTTTTTTTCTTTTCAACAAAGCACATGCAATTATTAAATTTATTAATCAGGCAAAACCTGAATGAAGACTTCCGCCGCCCCAATTCCAATCACATCCGTATATTACACAATTGGAAAATCTCTACGTACAAGTACAATTTACAAAACCTCCCTTAGAAGGAAATGACATATAAATTAAATATGAAAAAAAACCAAAAACAAACCAAAACATAAATAAACAAGAAAAAAGATAAACAAAAGTTAGCACAGAGTTATGCACATGCTAGAGCTGACGAACATTCCGGCACGGCATTTTTTTTTTTCTTTAAATAGGAAAACCCAGTGTCTTAGCATTGGAATTGCTTGGAATCCGAAGGAACAAAGAAACAAACAAAAGAAAAGCAACCAACCAACAAACAAACAAACAAACAAACAAACAAACAAACAAACCCAAGGATAAAACCTGATGCTTTCAAGTCCTTTAGTGTATCAGTTTATTTAGTTATTTATTCATTTATTTTTTATTTCTCATTCGTTGGTGTGTGGCACTTGAGATTCCCCCCAGCTAGTAGTCATCTTTAGATAAGACAAAACAGTATAATATTTCTCTGTCTGTAAAAAATAATCTCTCTCTCTGTATTGTAGCCAAAGCTGGAGTGTGCGTCGTCAAGGTCAGGTGGTAAAATTCAAGCCCCGTTCCAGGGGGCGGCGCTGAAAAAGGGGGTCGGTTGGGTCTGGTGGGGTGGGGGGGTGGCGCCAAACGGCAGCCCGCTGATGAACAGATAAATGAGTTTCAGTGGAGAAAAACAGATATCCATGCTTCATGCTTCTCGTCCTTTATTAAGAGACTCGTGGAGCTTTATCGGATTTCCGTCCCTCCCCGTTCCAGCTCCTCTATTATTCTAATAGCTCGGAGCGCACGGCCGTAACCTCATCATGAGAACCCAACAAAGGGAAATGGAAAAAGTGCCAAAATGAGATTTTGGTTAAGGAGCAGCTTCCGTAGATGCATGTGTGTATGTACGTATGAGTGTGTGTGTGTGTGAATATGTGTCCATGTGTCCATGATCACCAACCCTCCTCCTAGAGAGACGTTGAGCCCTGTGCAAAAGTCAGAGACCACCCCTCTTTTCATTCATCCGGCCATCAAGTACAAGTTTTCCAGGAGATGCTTCTGAACAGATACAGAGAAAATGGGACTCCTAACAACCACCTGGAAGACCTGCTAGACCCACCAACACTGCCCCTCTCAGATCAACTTTAGCTCTTAAAGCTTTCATCTCTGAGAGGAGAGAGGAGTACATCTAGCTCCACTCTTGCTTAAGATCTGAGAACATCCACAGGTGAGAAGACACCTCAGCCCTAAGGAGGTCTGAAAGGAGGTGTAGCTGTTCAAGAAGCTCCTCACTGAGAAAAGGAGATATAGACATATCCAACAAAGAAGCTGCTGGTGTTCTCAGAACAATGGACTGGCCACACCAGAGTCCAAAACCTCAACACCACTGAGTGTGTTTGGGGTTATCTGGATGGTGAGAAGAAGCTGAAGATGCTAAACCAGCTTCTAAGACCGAACTTTGGAGGTGTGTCTCTTTGAGGGACTGGAAGTGAGTCTCCTGAATACAGGGGAATAGAAGCTGTAGTAAGTTATAGTTATATATCTAGTAGTTGAGGTTCCTGTTTTCATATCTACATGTCTTTTCTGTTCTGATGCTGAAAAATCAATAGCTTGTACCGAACGGCTGTTTCGACTGGAGATGAAGTAAGTGAGGGCTGGTTTCTGACTTTGACACAGTACCACACCTTCCTGCATGTTTCTACTCCAACCCAGATCTTATGAGCACTCTTACCAGAAAGAGCTCTTTGGGCCACCACCTTATGGTTCCCTAGAAACCTTTCAGTGGAGGTTTAATGGGGGGAACCACGTCTGTAAATGAGATACAATCTCTACATAACGTAAAGGGTCCAGACAGAACTCCTAAATTGGTGAGCACTTATAGGATTGACCTGGAACTCTAGGCGAGGCCTAGCTAATGAACCACTTGAGCACAGATCGGTGATTAGCTGGATCATGAGTTAAAAGTGGATCAGAGTTGAAGCTGAAACTCTACAGGAAGGTGTCTTAGTCACTGGTACTACTTGGTCCAGTAGCCACCGGCTTGTATGTTGCACCTTAATGAACATTCCAATTACAGTTGGGTGCAAAAGATTGGCTGTCCCTGGTCAAATGACATGTTCTTGTTGGATATCGGAGTGAAAATAAGAGGCTTTTTCAAGGATTTCCATCAAAATAAACTGCTAACAGAAGTTCGGTTTGGTGTGAAATGCTCAGAACTGCTCACAGTGGTGGTGAATGGAACCAAACATCAACCTCTAAAAACTCCCCCACAGAAAGTTACTGCATTAAAATGGAATTAAAAGAAAGACAAGTATCTCCATTTTTGTTGATTTTTACTTTTATGCCTCATTTGATCACAGGAGCTGCTGTTTACACTGTGTGGAAATTTCATAAAGAATGGACCAACAGAAATGGTCCAAAATTGCTGGGAAAGATGTCTGGTTCCATTGACTTCCATTCAAAGGAAATTAGGTTTTTGGCCTCTCCTGTAAAGTTGCCATTTTGGAGATACCTGTTTTTCTTTGGACTGCGAGGATATTATACTTCCTGAACTCTGATACACTGTTTTATGGCAGTTCTGTGGAAATGTTTAGGCTTAAAACATATTTTAATAAACTTATTTTAAATCTATCCATGGTGGAGGGATACATGAAGTGCATTGTGAGGTAAAATAGACCCCGAAGAAAACCTAATTTTTATATTTTATCACTGTTTTGCCATCATTAACATTACATTTATAAGCTCGTGTAGGTTCACTGGTGGATTTGATAGTTAATAAAGTGCCTGTATGTGTGTTGTAGACATGGAGAACCCTGGTTCCCATCACCACCACCTCTGCAAATAACATCTGAACCATCTCACACCAAACCCAATCTGGATGACTCTGTTTACATCTCCACCAATTACTGCATAGTTCTGTAGATATTAGTACAGCATTTCTGTTTATTAGCTGAATTTTAACATGTTGGAGGGAAATAAAGCATAACAGTTATGGCACATTTCATATTTTATGGTCATTTATTTCAGCAAATAAACAGAAACGGTGCAATTAAAATGTATTAAGTTTGTTCATTCGAAATATGTTGGTTTGAATTTATTTCCAATTCAACAAACAACAGTTTGACCAGGTTATTCAAACTTTTGCATATCACTATATATATATATATATAGTCGCTGTCATAACAAAAACACCTTCAATAATGAGAAATTCTGGACTATTTCTTTCGGTCAACTCCCTATGAACCGCTGTAAAAGGCAGCTAGCTTCCTTCTTCCCACCTTCTTTCTAAAAAGTCAGGCTTATTAGAAAACACACTCGACAGCGAGTAGGAACTCCTTCACAGCGGAGTGTAAGTGAGGCAGAGGAAGAGAAGCTTGGTGTGGGCAGTCATGAGCTGGAGGTTAGGGAACCAGCCTTGTGACCGGCGGGTCGCTGGTTCGATTCCCTGAATCGACAGTAATGACTGAAGTGCCCTTGAGCAAGGCGCCTAACCCCCAACTGCTCCCGGGCACCATGGATAGGGCTGCCCACCTCTCTGGGCAAGTGTGTTCACTGCCCCCTAGTGTGTGTGGGTGTTTCACTGCACGGATGGGTTTAAATGAGGAGGTTGAAGTCCTCTGTGTGTAAGTACAATTGGCAAAAAATGGTTCTAAAAAAAAAACAAGGTGCTATTTTGATATGACAGCAACGATATGGACAGGATAAGCTCCCTTTGATTTGACCCTTGATGTCTAGGAGGAGAGTTAGTGGTGCCCGATCTGCGTCCCATGGCCAATTTACACCACACCGCCCACTGTCGTGCATGCGTACACTCCTTTATGATGCAGCGTAACGTCATTTCACAACAAGCACTGCAGCTTTCAGTCCTCAGAACTAATACACTCTAGACCAAATGACTTATGGAAACATATTGCTGCTGTCGGAACGAAGCCTCCTATCTCCAAAATAGGAAGGTGAAAACTTTCCTAACTAAGCTCACCGGACAAAAAACGAGTCACGTGTTTGCGTGTTTAAGGTGGTAGTAACTTCAGGCTCCTGTAGATGGCGCTGCATGAGGATGATGGGGCTATAAATACCTGCGGGGTGTGAGAGACGGGATCGAGGTGCTACAGTGCAGTGAGTGTCTCGTTGCATGTGTGGAAAATGGCTCCAGAGCAGATGTTAATGATTGGCTAAAAGGAGTGACTGCATTTGGGCGTGCCAAAGACCATAGTGTGAAGGAAGTAGCTGAATCTGCAGGTGTATGGAAGCAGCGTACGGTCATACGGGTCTACCAGCAGTGGCTATAATCCCAGTCTACAGGGATTTCTCCTTGGAATTGTGCCAGGGAAGGCATCCACCAAATTTGCCACCAACTGCTCAATTCTATGATGCGGGAGTGTCTGAACACTGATGTGGCCTACATCCAGAAACTTGCCATGTCCATGCCCAATCCAGTCACAGCTGGTACTGCACGCTATTAGGAACGTTTCAGTCACAGGTGACTCACTTCTTGTATGGTGAGCTTAGTAAGGGAAGATCATGGGAACATATTCCAATTCCATTTTGGACCTTCTACTGAAATTGTAGGACAGTGCTAAGGGGCACCTGGAATTGCTGAACGGCACTGGAAAAATGGAGATAGAAGGTGCGACCGTGGCGATATCTTGTTGTTGTTCTGTAGGTGGAAAGAAGTCATTCTAATTAAAGCACTGGGACTCGAGACCTGGTGTAGCCCCTAGGCTACAGTGTCAATGAAGGACGGGGGAAGTCATCTCAACATGCACTATAACACTGGGAATGTCGGCGGAGACAACAAAAAGTAGACCTTGGGTAAATCTGATGCCTTGCGATGCCATTGTAAAAAACCTGTTTTTACAACGTTTGACCACATTATAACAGCAGTCTGCCCGTCGAGGGGAAAGCAACACTGTACACGAAGCTAATCAAGCCTTAAAGCTATGAGGTTTACGAAAGCTATTGCGTTCAAGAGCATATCATGCTAATCCAGCATGGAAGAGTGCAAAATACACATGAGATACACATGAATACTTTGGGGGAATATGACAGTTCCCTCGTGGACTGGTCAGCGTAAAATGCTAACGCATGCAGGACATGCGTGGTACAGATCGGACAGGGAACGCAGATTGGGTTTCGACAGTGACCACTGGTTTATCTATTACTGAATAAATACTATCGTCAACGTCGGCACCGGGCGTGTTGGTTCAGACGGACTTGCGCCGTCTCATGAGGCGCAAGTTGTCCGTGAAGCTGTGGAGGCCGGGGGATACGGAGCTGATGGGGGAAGGCAAGAAGTTGTTCTTCAGCGTCTCTGGCGAAATCTCCTCGATGCGGTACGTCACCGAGGAGTGAAAGTATTGGGGAGGACTCAGCTGGCAGCTGAAGGAGTTCTGGTGGGAAAACGCTCTTCCGACCACTCCAATCCCTCCACCTCCCGGAGCGAGAGCGGCTGAGCTGCCGAACTCGTGGTAGTGCATGCAGGAACAAACGGATTGCAGGTCCGTCACCTCCGATCTATACCTCTGCTGCTGCTGCCTTTGCTGCTCCCGTCTCCTCCGGCTCCTCTGCGTGGTCTCCTCCTGAATGTGGATGACCATGCTGCTCCTGTTCCCTGCCAAAGATGCCCTTTCCTCGGCATCCCGCCGCTCGTCCTCGCTGTTCATGGTGAGGAATCGCAGCACCACCAGGTTCAGGAAGGCTCCGATCACCGTCAGCCCCACCAGGATGTACATGAAGCTGAAGGCCACGTACAGGGGCTTCCGCTGCAGCGCTCGGTTCTTCTGCAGTGCCACAAAGTCCCCGAAGCCGATGGTGGTCAGGGTGATGAAGCAGTAGTAGTAGGACTGGAAGAAGGTCCAGTCTTCGTAGTGGGAGAAGGCGGCTGCCCCGATGCACAGTGTCCCCATGCAGGAGAAGAAGCCCACCGTCACCATGTTCTCCATGGACACCTCCGTGACCCTCATGCCGCAGCATTTCTTGATGCGCTTCAGTAGGTACTTCACGAACGTGTTCATCCTCTCGCCCAGGCTTTGGAACATCACCAGCGTCAGAGGGATGCCCAGCACCGCGTAGAACATGCAGAAGGCCTTCCCTGCATCCGTGCCTGGAGCCGCATGGCCGTAACCTGAGAACAGGTAGAAGAGAGCACTGTGTTAGGCCACAATACAGACGATGTGAATGCCATGATCTCAGGAACCAGAGACCCTGGGAATACTGGGAAAGCTATTCCACTGACACTTGGTGAGGAAGAAGGCTTTGCAAAGCTGAGTGAATTATCACCATAAGATACTGCTCGCCAAATCTCCCCCATCGGGAGAGTCAGGAGAATTCCCGGTGGGCCAGTAGTGCTTTGGGCTGCTTAGTGGATACAGGTTAGATGAAGCGGTCAGTGATTATGCTGGTGGCTCAGGCTGGCTATCGCGCTTCCTGTTCAAATTTCCTGTTCCACTTTAAATGGTGCAGAAGTAATGCTAATGCATCAGGCTGCCTGTTGAGCCTTTTGTTCCATTCTTCCCATTCCACCTTAAAAGGTGCAGTACTTTACCTGCCTCAGGTGTTACAGTAATAACTGTACCATTTAAGGTGGAACAAGAAAATTAGAACCAGAAACTGGTAAATAGGAAGCGACTTCAGTCTTGTGTGTCTGACTTTTCCAGTCTCGGCTAATGCTAACAGCTAAAGTAACATATTAACAGAGATGTGATGGTCTAGACAGTTCTTGCCGGTTAACACTAGCTAAGCTAACAGCTGAAGTAATATATTAACAGAGGTGTAATGTTCTAGATAGTTCTTGCCGGTTAACACTAGCTGAGCAAACAGTTAAAGTAATATGTTAACAGAGATGTAGCATTCTAGATATTTCATGGCATTTAGCACAAGCTAACACTGACAGCCAAAGTAATATGTTAATAAAAATCAAATGTTCTAGTTAGTTCTTAGCATTAAGCACTAGCTAACGCTGACAGCTAAAGTAATATGTTAACAGAGAGGTAATGTTCTAGATAGCTAATGGTGTTTAACACTAGCTAACGCTTACAGCTAAAGTAATATGTTAAGTGTGAAATGTAGTGTTCTAGGTAGTTCTTGGAGTTTAGCACTAGCTAAGCAAACAGCTGAGATAATATATTAACAGAGGTGTAATGTTCTAGATAGTTCTTGCCGGTTAACACTAGCTAAGCAAACAGTTAAAGTAATATGTTAACAGAGATGTAGTGTTCTAGATATTTCATGGCATTTAGCACTAGCTAATGCTGACATCTAAAGTAATATGTTAACAAAAAATTTTATCTTCTAGATAGCCTTAGCATTTAGCACTAGCTAATGCCAACAGCTACAGTAATATGTTAACAGAGATGTAATGTTCTAGATAGTTAATGGTGTTTAACACTAGCTAACGCTTACAACTAAAGTAATATGTTAAGTGTAAAAATGTAGTGTTCTAGGTAGTTCTTGGAATTTAGCACTGGCTAAGCAAACAGCTGAGATAATATATTAACAGAGCTGTAATGTTCTAGATGGTTCATGGCATTTAGCACTAGCTAATGCTAACAGCTAAAGTAATATGTTAACCGACATGTCATGTTCTAGACAGTTCTTGCCATTTAGCACTAGCTAATGCTGGCAGCTGAGATAATATGTTAACAGAGCTGTAACGTTCTAGACGATTAATTGCATTTAGCACTAGCTAACACTGATAGCTAAAGTAATATGCCAACAGACATGTAACGTTCTAGATAGTTCTTGCCGGTTAACACTAGCTAATGCCTAACAGGTAAGTACTATATTAGCAGAGATGTCATGTGTTTGTGGTTGACGTTCCTGCTTAAATGATGATGCCAGAAATTTCGAGCATGTTGGTACTGATGATCCTCTTACTCCAAATACTTGTATTGCACAATGTCCTTTCCCGGCCTAATACCTAGAACCTGTAAGTCATTTCAATGTCATTTAGTTAGACTGTTAGGTACTTACTATCGTTTAACCAAAAATCTATCTAGCACTTGTACCTCACACTTAATTGCCTAACACTAGACCTTAAGAGGCTGTGAAAGAAGGTGTTCTGGATGTCATGTGGAACAGAGATGCTTGGCTGTCTGTGAGGAATGTTGGGAGGAAATAAATGAATTTGTGGCCTAAATGAATAAAAGTGGTTCAGTAAACGTGGCGCACGTTTGAAAAGGAACCACTCAGTAAAGCAGCCCACTCAGACATGAACCCAGAACATCAGAGATCAGTTACCTGTACGCTCGGAGCACGGCGAGAGCATGACATGTAGAAACTTACAGACAGCTGGAAGTACCTTGAAAACCTGTTTAGTCACACTGCTGTGGTATTCTGGGGTGAACTTGGGGGTAAGTGTGATGAATGCCCAACCCGTGCCGCACTAGAGGCAGATAGTTCCTCCCTAGCACGTTTGATCTCACGCTGCGAGATTAGCTGCGAGTCCTTATCCGCCATTTCCCGAAAGCCTTAATTCCGCCTACTGTTTCTACATGAATCGACTCGTTCATTTTCTGGGGCGAGAAGACAATGTTTACAAACACATCCAGGCAGATGAATGAAGAACGAACCTCTACTGTACACGGGCCAAATGGTACTGAGCAAAGAGCACGACTCCCCTCAGGAGACCCAGCGAGCAGCGCCATTAATCTCACTGTGGATTCAGAGATCAGAGTGGGGGTGTTCAATTAGCCCGATGTCATCTTTCCTCCCCCTTCCCTGCCCTCCTCTGAGGGGAAGGGGGAAGGAGCGAAGGAGGGAGAGACAGAGGAGTGGGCGTTATTGGTTTAGAAGAAGGCAGGAAGTCGAGATGGGCCAGTAAAGCTTTTAGTTTAATGAGGCTTTATCTGGAGGCAAAGAGCTAAAAGTTGCTGAGTCACTTGGAAGCCAACGTGGCTTTCTAATACGCCCGGTGCTGATGGATGGGGTACTGAGACCAAGAGGTGGAACCACAGTATGACGAGGCATCAAACTCCGAACTGGCCAAGTCTGCCGTTTGTTCTCCTTTTACAGCCACATGAACTGTATCACATATAGCTGACTCTGCACTGCGCAAATCTTACAACCTGTTAGCAGAGATGTCATGTTCTAGATAGTTCTTGAAGTTTAGCACTAGCTAACAGCTGAGGTAATATATGAACAGAGATGTGGTTTCTAGATAGTTCTTGAAGTTTAGCATTTAGGACTAGCTACCACTAACAGTTGAGGCAATATATTAATAGAGGTGTAGTGTTCTAGATGGTTCTTGGTGTTTAGCATTAGCTAACACTAACAGTTGAGGCAATATATTAATAGAGGTGTAGTGTTCTAGATGGTTCTTGGTGTATAGCATTAGCTAACACTAACAGCTGAGGTAATATATTAACAGGGATGTGGTGT
>JAVGWN010002708.1:0-10026 GCA_034552555.1 Semaprochilodus insignis
GAGCAGTGATGTCCTCCATGAGTCATCCTGTTAGTGCAGCACCATTGGCAGACGACTGCACCACGCAGGACTACATGCACACACTGTCCACAGACTGCAATGGTGTCGTGCCAGACTGTCATGGAGTGACTCAGAACGGCAGCGGGTCATCTTCAGTAACAAGTCCCGCTTTCGTCTTGGTGGAGACGACCAACGAATCCGTGTGTGGAGGCACCGTGGTCAGCACCAAGATGAACGGTTTGTTGTCACGTGGCCTGGTGTCACTCCACCTCCACCCCTACCGCACCATCTGCAGGAACTGTGTGAGGATATTCAAGCTGCATGGGATGGATTATCACAGGACACCATTAGGAACCTCTACAGCTCCATTCCGAGACGTCTGACATGTTGGGTTAGCAAACACGGCGGCCCGACGCCATACTGAGAGACAGACTTCTGTATGTGTAGCTCAATAAATATTGATCATATCAGTCTAAATTTATCATCAGTTATTGATCCTGGTAACCTTTATCTTCCTTCCCAACAGCATTCCCAATCCCACACTTCCTTCTGGGTGTAGATATTCCGTTGATGATGAGTGTATTCCTTATATTTCAATTTTTTTAATTTTTACATAAACTGCCTGTCCGTAAAGCAGCTTTGAGACAACATCAGTGAACTTTCAACCAACACCACGTAGTATGAACATAACATGGACGTACATAATCATATCAGGCAGTGGCAGACGTACTCACCGTCTCCCGTCTCCATGAGCTCGGCGTTGCCGTATTTGGGCGTTGTTCGGGGCACAGTTGACACCTGCGGCCGCTCCACCTGGGCCGGGTGCTCCGAGGTGTAGGTGGTGACATCGGGCGGGGCCGAGTGGTTCTCTGGGTTTTGGAGGAAACACAGGGGTTAGAAGTCAGAGGGCAGGAAGAGAGTGTCACCCCACCTCTCTCTGACAAAGGGGCCTGCGGACACTCGGCACATTGTTCGGTAGAGAGAGCGGAAAGGAGGGCTTGAGGAGGGAGGGGTGGGAGTGATATCTCACAAAACACCGTGCATGTGTCTGAGGCGTAGATGGATGGAGAGGAGATGGAGGACACAGAGGAGAGCTTTTTTCCTCCTCTCCATAATTACAGTCCCTTTTACTTCCACTCTGTTACTCCTCTGGGCTTTATTCCCTCTCTCCCTCTCTCCCTCTCTCCCTCTCTTGCTGATTGTAAATCCTCAGCTGTCTGTGGCCTATTATTCACCACTCATTCCTCCCAGGTCCCACTGATACATTAAAGAGACTCCTCCAGAGTGGATGTTTCTATCATATCAGTGCCTACGGCCCCCGGATGGCCGTGCCGACACCGTCTGCAGGTGAATCAGAGGCCATCAATCTGACGCAGCCCTTTCTTTCTGTGTTTCCTTCTTTCTTGGTGAAAGTAACGTTTCGTTGGTCACGCCGTGGGCTCTCCGCGAGCTCGTAAACTGTCACCGGTTGTCCAACATTACGCGCGCTCCATTACGCCCCAATCGAGCGGCTAGGTGAAAAGAGAGCGCCTCAATTTAGGCTTTCGGAGAGAAACAGAGGCACGGGGGTAGAATGCCAATGAGGCCTGAGCTGACCACGTCACCTCCGCAGTAAAACACCAAGATGGCCCAGAGCGGCGCGTCTGGATCGGACTTCTCCAGCTCTGTTAGAAGCTCCTAAATAACGTTAGGTCTTGTTTGTAGCATCGAGGGTTATTCCAATGCTGCATTCTGCCGAACCGAGAACCGTTCAGGTGGTGCTTGCGCAGCCTGATTCCATCAATGGTTGCGATATTTCGTTCAGCAGGCCCGCTACAGCGATGCTCTGTTTGGATTCAATCTTTGAATGCATGTATTAGTCACACAGCTGAGAGGAGTGAGTCAGGGCTGCTGCCGGTAGCTGGCTGTCTGGCTGGCTGGCTGTGGGGAGTGCGAGAGAGCAAGAGACAGCAAGAGAAAGCATTCGCGTTTGAACTCCTGCTCGTGCTACCTTGGTGCTACCACAAGCCCTAGATCAGATTCTTCCACATTCAGTGGTGTTGGGGTTCTGGACTCTGGGGTGGACTCTCAGTCCACAGTTCTGAGAACACCAGTAGCTTGTTTGTTGGATGTGTCTCCTGCCTCTACCTTTTCTCAGTGAGGAGCTTCTTGAGCAGCTACACTTCCTTTCAGACCTCCGTAGCATTGAGGAGGTGTCTTCTCACAGTGGAAGAAGGATGGACAGAAACACCTGTGGATGTTCTCAGATCCGAACCAGGTGTGGAGCTTGATGTTCTCCTCTCTTCAAAGTCGGATACCTAAGCTCAAAGTGCTGTTTGTCAATGGTGGACAGTTTTGCTAGGTCTGCTAGGTCTTCCAGGTGGTTGTTAGGAAGACCAATTTTCTCTGTAACTCTTAGACATTTTTTCCCCTCTTCCTTACGGGGATTTGGAGACCTCTCAGGTAGGAAAATGGTAGGAAATAAGATGATCAGACCCCAACAAGCGGAGAAATCTGATGATTGGACCCCAACAAGTGACATCTACTAACAGAAAGAGTGGCTCTCCATTAACAATACTGCTGATCTCATTATAGAACAATAACGAAGACATCACAACTGTGAAGTGGAAATGAATCAAAAATATTGCTCTTCTACTAATTTAAGTCCACCACAGCTCATAACACACAACTGATCAACACTCAGCAGCGCTAACGAGGACAGACACTGCTGTCAATGAGGCACATACAGCAATTAGGACAATCTGATTTTGGCTTATTGTAATTAAGTTCTTAATCAAAGCTACTTGTTGAGGAGCTCTAATTTATTTAGTGTTTATTTATATATTTAAAACCTTCATATTGGAAATACACAGCCTTCGTTTCACTATTTACACTACTGATCCCAGAAATCTGAAGCAGTTCATGGAATCTAGCATGTGCAATTTAGGTGAGTAGAGATTTGCTGCACACAGACGAATTTGTCCTCCGCATTTAACCCATCCGTGAAGCGGAACACCCACATACACACACACTAGGGGGAAGTGAGCACACTTGTGGAGCGGTAGACAGCCCTATCCACAGTGTCCGGGGACCAGCTGGGGGTTAAGGCCTTGGTCAAGGGCACTTCAGTCGCTACTGTCAGTTGAGGGAATCGAACCGGCAACCCTCCGATCACAAAGCTGGCTCCCTAACCTCCAGCCCACGACTGTCCCTTACTGTATTAATGTATCAATTGATGTAAAACGAGGTTTCGGTGTCTTCATCTGGTCTTGGGTGGAACCCTAGGTCTCTTTCCTCACTCGGCCCCACCTCTAAAGGTCTCCACTAGGACCCCAGCTCTTAGAACAAGCTGTCCTGTGAAAATGGCCATGATAAACATTCAGTCAGGACTTTAAGGGGTGCTGTATATTAGCTAACTTGCTATTCAGTGCCCCAACGCAATGCAAGATGGGCTAGCAAGTCCGACCCCTTTGCCCTACGTCTGCCCCTGCCCCATCCCGTCCACCAGGCACGAGTGTCAGAGGAAACACCGAGCAGCCTCTTTGCTTACGTAACACGACTGAAAATAGCCCGGTGACTGCTCACGCTCACTCGCGCACTCACACTTTCTCTCGCACTGACGAAAGCGCTAATGAGTTCCCACCGAGCCTAGAGGAGTTCGCAGGAGGCGGGAAGGGACAGCAAGACAGCCTCGACTTCTAAGTCATATGGCACGACCGATCCCCGTGAGGGGAATCAGCTGGTACAGTCTGTATTTGTCCAAGGCTGTATTACCAGGCTCTCTGTTCATATACAGACTGGGTCCCGTATGATGCAGCATCAAACTGCCAAATATGGCTTTGATTGGTACTTGCTGACTGCAGCGATATGACATCTCTGGCCTCAGGAAATAAACGCTCCACTGATATTTCTCTCATCACCAACATGAAGTCATTATTATACCGGCGCCTCCCAACTGCCTTTTTCCTGGACTGTGAAGTAGATCAACAGAGTACCGATGGTGTCCAAAATGACTCAGAATATAAAACACAGAGTGTGTTTACACCCACTGAAAAATACCATCTTAATCATCAATCAGATTTCTGATCGGATCAGATTATTCCACTGGTCATGTAAACAGCAACATCAGATTTCTTAGATCAGATTAAGGTCTAGGAATCTGGTTATGGAATAAAGAGAGCTGGATTTCAGCTCAGTAATCAGGCTTCTCAGCGCATGTAGACCCTTACTCTGATTTCTTTCCGATTTCTCAGTCTGCTCATGTGTTAAAACAGACCCGGAAAATATGCCAGGAAAAGCCAACACAACACTTCTGCAGTTTTCCTGAAACTACACGCACGATGAAGAGATTTAAACCATCTTCCAGGTGATTTATGCTCATATTTTTAGCTAAAGTGGCTAAAATAAAAAGTCGCAGCATGTTTGAGTTTACCAGATATCTGATTACTGCCTAACTCATACAGATCCAGAGATTCTCCATGGTCTGTTTACTCGAGTGCATGTACACGTCTCATGTTCTGCAGTTATCGGATTATGAACTGTGTAAGCGCTCTCACTGTCAGGTGCACACATTTTAATGGTAATCACCTCTTTGGGTTCCACTGTAAAATTAGCATATATGACTCCGAAGGGGTGAGGGTGATGTCATATGATGTCATACAAAAATATATAGTTATTTTTAGGGACGCACAATTATATAGGAATCACACCAGGTGAATGTGTGGCATAAGACTGATGATTGGATCTGGCCAGTATATGTAGGTGATGCTAGGCTACCATGCTAAAATGCATAGTCCCTGATTTCTACATTTCATTAATACTTACGTATCGTGTCAGCATCGGCAGATATGCACTTTATAGAAATATCAGATCTCTGATTTCCTATATTTGTGCATTCCTGCTTACATAACTGCAGGGAAATGCCTCATTTTTAGAAATAATGCGGAATGTCGGATGCCACCAAATTGCTACTGAATTTCCACTCAAAAGAGCCATTAAATACGAGTTCTCACGATTCAGGAGATGTTTATGAGGAGACTAAATATGAGATAATCCACTACCATAAGGAAGAGTGGAAAAGCCGATTTTCCAAAACTGGAGTTCCATAAAAACAAAAATAAAAGTTACAGAGAAAATAGGGCTCATAACAACCACCTGGAAGACCTACCTAAACTGTCCACTATCAATAAACAGCACTTTGAGCTTACGTAAGCAACTCATACAGAGGAGAACATCAAGCTCCACTCTTGCTTCAGATCGGAGAACGTCCACAGGCGTTTCCGTCCATCCTTCTTCCACCGTGAGAAGACACCTCAACGCTACGGAGGTCTGAAAGGAGGTGTAGCTGTTCCAGAAGCTCCTCACTGAGAAAAGGAGACAGGAGACACATCCAACAAAGAAGCTGCTGCTGTTCTCAGAACAATGGACTGACCACCCCAGAGTCCTGGCCTCTAGACCGAAGACTTTGGAGGTGTGTCTGCACACAGGTGTGAGTCTCCTGAAAAGAATGGAAGCCGTAATAAAGGTGAAGAGTGGACACAACAAACACCGAAACACCCGATTAATACTTGGTTCACGTGTAATGGTGTAAATGTAGGTTGTCTGGTACATATCCGACTTTCGCACATGTACCGCACGTCACAACACTCAACAGTGCATGCACATAAACGTGGAGACACACAACACACAAGCGGCGGCGAGTTAGGAAGGCGTCAGAACACTGAGACAACAATCAGACACACATACAGACGCAGACTGCATGGACAGAGCATCTAATAGCAGACTGAGGAGCACGGACTGGTGCAAACCCACCACAACAAAATAAAAGTCCTGAACACACAAAGTAAATCGCTTCTGCACAACGTCACACCTCGTATCTCAGGATAGCAACAGCAGATACAGAAGCGCAGGGCCGTCGGGGGTCTTGGGGGGGGGCATCTCTACAATCCCTACAAACACAGTACAGCTGATGGACAGACACACCATCAGCACATGAAGCAGCTTCATTACACACACACACACACACACAAACCATATACATATCAACACACACACACGTACCATACACATACCAACACACACACACACACACACACACACATATACTGGAATGCTTGTAGTCCTGCGTAGGAACCACGCACAGGACACAAGGATGCCGAGGCGGTCTGGATGAACAGGGATGAAGAAGGTGGGAGTGGGGCAGAGTGTGTGTTGAGGGAGAAGGGGTTTTATACTGACCATCCGACTCCAAGGGAGGTGGCCAGAGGAGGTCAGATCCGAACTCACAGGAGCGACGCAGCGAGTTGCCGTTCTCAGCTACGCCGAGCATAGTTTTCCGCTTCAGCGAGAGGTGAGCGATCGGCCCTGGATGTGGAAGGAGGAGGAGGAGGAGGAGGAGGAGGAGGAGGGAGAGAACCAGAACCTTAAAAGTTGACGACGAGTCACCGGCCGCAGGCATGGATGGGCAGGAGGAGAGGCGGATGACTGGAGCATGGGCGCTGCCATGTTCCCCACAGAGCACAGCATGGTCCGGCACGGCTCGCATGGAGGGGTGGGTAAGGTGGGGTTATGGTTCAGGCTGCCTACACAAGCTCTACTATCGATATACACACACGTCCCACCCAGCAAACAGAAAAGACCAATCAGAGAAGCAGCTGGCACATGAATCGACTATCCTACAAACACTGCTGAACAAACACAGAGCGTCATGAGGAGGTTCCGTTAAGATTTTACGGTTCTCCTGTTCCCTTTAGCGTGGTGTAGCTTTTTGTGCATGTAAACGTTCTGCAAGGTTCTAAAGCCCATAGTACACGCCAGAGGGAGAAACTCTCTCCCACAGACACCAGCTGCCTGAAAATGCCTTTTTCAGCTCCAGCTCTTTTCTCTGTTACAAGGTGATGTCATCTCGTAACACAGTCCTTATTGCCTGCCTACTGGCAAGCTCGGCCCGCCCCCACATACACACAGAGAGCTAAACCAGTAAAAACTGACCACTCTGAAACCAGTCTAGCTTGTAAAGGTGGAGCTACCAGCTTGTTCTACCTGACTTTCAGGATCGGACTCTGGAACACACCGATACAGCAGAACTGACACCATTGCACGAACAGCCACAGCAGTGTGGGGGCGGAGCTTGTAGCAAGATGCCACTTTTGAGGTTGACCTATCATAACTAAGATGGTGTAGTAGAACCCTGAAAATGAGACTTTCAGGCTCAGACTCTGGCTTAAACTGATACAGCAGAACCGACGCCATTGCAGAACAGTCACAACGGTGTGGGGGCGGAGCTTGTAGCAAGATGCCGCTCTTGAGGTTGACAAATCATAACTAAGTGGGTGTAGCAGAACCCTGAAAATGAGCATAACAGGTCTCCTACAGTAAACCTAAACACACCTAGAACCATAAGCCTGTAGCTAATTAGCTATAGTGTGGTGGGGGTGGTGTGGAGTCGCTACCATTCCCTCCAGAAGTGGGCACGTGCTCCCCACTGGGCGGGGCGTCACACCCTTATAAACTGGCCCTCTTTCCAGCGTGAGGAGGGAGAACATATGGCCTACACGCACTGGAGAGAGAGTGCGGGACGAGGGACGTGTGGCCTACATGCCACACACACTGGAGCGAGCGAGGGCTGAGTAGCCCTCCCATTAAGTTGCGCTTTGGTTTATTTGGTGCAACGTGTAAATAAGGTAAACTGGGTGACTCGTTTCCTGGTCAGCGTGCTTGGCCCCTCCTCCGGCCGGGACCCAATAGTCAATTAAACGACCACTATGATTTCAATTAACTGGTCAATCATAAACAGAAAAGGTGTTATTTTTGTCGATACCTAACATTAATTATTTAGCACAGTGTTTAACTTGAAAATCAATGTTGAAAATCAAAAATTTTAATCAATGTGAAAAGTGTAAAAAANACGATATTTCCTAGTTCAGGGGTCGGCAAGCCAAACATTTTATGGAGTCATTTTTGTCCAGTTCTAACAAAAATCAAACCACCTAGGGAGCCACAATATCTCATGTCCATTTTATTGGTATACGGTTTAGCATCCTGGTTGTAAATATGTCCCAGTAGGTGCTAATATCCTAGCACAGGCTAAAACACAATTGCCACGTTACATGTATACAGAACCGTTTATCTGGGGCCTTTTATTTTGTACAGGGCTGATTCCCTGGGTGGGGGGTGGCGTTTTATTTGGGTGGGGGAAGCTAGTGGGTCTTTAGCTTCTAGCTAAAGGAGTCTTGTTTTTAGCATAGCCAGCCAACGGTTTGGGGTGGGGGAGCCAGCAGGAAAGGGGGCACCTGCTCTGCTGACTTCGTTGAGGTCTTTGACGACTTTGGAAACAAAGCCAAGTATGACGAGTGACAGTGCTCAGGTACTGCTGTTGGTCTCAGATCTTAGGCGGGACCTGCTGGGCACTCTTCCGCAAGAGCCTTAACAGTTTCTTCTGAGATGTCTCTCAGGGTTCGATGTTTTTGGTGGTTCAGAGTTTCTTGTTGCAGATTAAACAAGCCAGGGAACCATCTGAAGTGCATATGTTGGGGCCGTCGTGGGCTGGAGGTTAGGAAACCAGACCGGAGGGTCACCAGATTTCAGTCATGTTACGTAAGCAAAGAGGCTGCTCGGTGTTCCCTCCGACACTCGTGCCTGGCGGACGGGATGGGGCAGAGGTAGACGTAGGGCAAAGGGGTCGGACTTGCTAGCCCATCTTGTATTGCATTGGGGCACTGAATAGCAAGTTAGCTAATATACAGCACCACTTAAAGTCCTGACTGAATGTATATCATGGTCATTTTCACTGGACAGCTTGTTCTAAGAGCTGGGGTCCTAGTGGGGACCTTCAGAGGTGGGACCGAGTCAGGAAAGAGACCTAGGGTTCCACCCAAGACCAGATGAAGGTTCCTTCTTAAGACCGAAACCTCATTTTACATCAGGTGACACATTAATACAGTTAGGGGCAGTTGTGGGCTGGAGGTTAGGGGACCGGCCTTGTGACCGGAGGGTCGCCGGTTCGATTCCCTCAACTGACAGTAGCGACTAAAGTGCCCTTGAGCAAGGAACCTAACCCCCAACTGCTCCCTGGGCACTGTGGATAGGGCTGGCCACTGCTCTAGGCAAGTGTGCTCACTGCCCCCTAGTGTGTGTGTGTATGTGTATATGTTGGTGTTTCACTTCCGTCCATTCGTCCTTAAACTCTCAACGTCTGTCTTGAATCTTCCTCTTCTTTGTCGTTTGGTTACCAGGCAAGACTGTTGTCTTCACTGCTATGTGCCGCATGTTCCCACCCTCCGTCCGGGTTCTGCCACTCACTACTAGCAGGTTAGTATGTTAATAGTAAGTACAGACGCCAGCGTCTAAACCTGCAGTGCCTGGAGTTTAACCAGTCGCTCAGTGAACACAGTAAAGGCCGACTGCGCCCAGCATCTTGGGACCTGTGCCCAACATTCAACCAAGTGCTGGTGCCTATCCCCACCTATCAAATCCACACATTCCACGCTCCACGGCAGCTGGTACGATACCAAGGCGAGTTGGATCTTGAGCAGCTGGAATGCAAGTGCCTTGGTGAGGAATAACGATGCACGACTACATTCACCCCACCTCCCCTCTGTTATCGTCCAAAAGCTCTGGGAACGTTCCAGATGCTGGAAGCTCTCTTGGTTCGGTTGTCTGGTTTTAGATGGAGCTAAATCATGTGGGGTGGGGGGGGCACAAAGAGAAGACACAGAGAGAGAGAGAGAGAGAGAGAATGAAAGCGGAGAGAGACGAAGAGAAGACATAAACAGAAAGGCAGCGGAGTGCGGAGGAAAAGAAAAGAGGAAATAAAAAACGGAGGGAGAGAATCAGAGCGGAGAGAAAGAGAGGAAGGGAACAAAACAAGGGTGGAGGACGGAGGGATGTTTTTTTCCGTCTAGACTTTAAACTTGACCGTAGGGAGCTTTCCGACATGATCTGGCTAATAATGCAGTCCACTTCGCGGCTGAGACAGGCAAAGGGGCTCGATGAACCTCTAAACAGCTTCTCCCAGCTGACCCTCTTACGGCGGGTGGGTGTCGGTGG
>JAVGWN010002710.1:380-10873 GCA_034552555.1 Semaprochilodus insignis
TATCTCTCTCTCACTTTATCTCTTTCACATACTCATCTTCTCTCACTGTCTCTTTCTCTTCCCCCACTCTCAATCCCTTCTTCTCTTTCTCTCTTTCCATCCCCTGCTCTCACAATCTCCCTCTCTCTCTCTCAGACACACTTGCTCTCTCTCCCTGCTCTCTTCTTCTCTCTCACACACACACACACACTCTCTCCCTCCCTCCCTCCTCCTGTCTCTCAGTGTTTCTCTCGCTCACCTCCTCTATATCTCTGTTTATTCTCTCTCTCTTTCACACTTTCTCCCCTACTTCTCACCCTCTTCCCACCTTCCCTTTCTTTCCACCCTCTCTCTCTTTCTCCCTCTCTTTTTCACACACACAAACACTTTCTCTCTTGTTCCCCTCTTCTCTTTCTCTCTCCCTATCTTGCTCCCCTTTTCTCTCCCTCTCCTTCCTTCAATCTTACAGTCTCTCGCTCCTCCTCTCTTATTCTTCTCCTCTCTCTCCTCCTCCTCTTTCTCTCACCTCTCTTGCTCCTGTCTCTCTTTTCACACACACACTTTCTTACTCTCTCCTTCTCTCTCTCTCACCTAGTTTTTCTCTCACTCCCCTCCTCTCTCTCTCCCCTCTTTCTCTCTTCCCATCTTCTCTGTCTCCTTACATCCCTGTCTCTCCCAAAGTCTCTCTCCCTCCTTTTCTGTCTCTCTCACTCAGTCGTTTGCTCCACTCCACTCTCTCTCTTTTATACTCTCTCCCCTCCTTCTCTCCTTACATCCCTCCCTCTCTCTTACACTCCTCTCTATCACTCTCTCTCACTCAGTATTTCTCTCACTCCCCTCCTCTCTACCTCTCTGTTCCCCCTCTCTCTTCCCATCTTCTGTCTCCTTACATCCCTATCTCTCTTACACACACGGTCTCCCTCCCTCCCTCCTCTCTCTCTCTCTCTCTCTCATTCTCTCTCTCTCTCTCTGTGAGGGCAGTATGGCGATATGGCTCGCGCGCTGCTCGGTGTGTTGAAGCTCCTCGCGCGCTGAACAGCAGCGCTCAACAGCACAGCAGCGGGGTGAGTACACGCGTGTTGACGCGCGCGCGCTCGCACATACAATCTCAGCCTATACGCCGATTATGTTTACAGGGGATAAACAGCATGTGCCCGGACGGAAAACGGCAGGTTTGTCAGACAGACGGACACTGAGGTTTTCATAAGACGCAACAAGAAAACTGCGCCGTCTTATAGGCGGGAAAGGACGGGAAAAGTAGTGGCCATGTAAATCCCGGGGGCTGTGGAATCACGGTAATAGTCTACCGGAGATATATACTGTATATACCCCCTAAATATAACCGCCAGTCTGTCTTACGTCGGGAGCGTTAAGTGATCATGTTATGTGGAAGTCGACGCTTAAATACGCGCACGTACAGCGCAAGTAATCTGGAAGCCTGTAATGCCTGTAAGGCTGCATTGAGTCTGAGAGACACACACAGTAAAAGTAGTGCGCGTTTTGATGGATCACTTTTGATTTGAGGAAACCTGAGGAACTGATTGATTCCGTCCGTGCAATTGGAGGAAACAGACCTTAGCAAGCCAGAATGGTTCGTATGCATCTCGCTCTCTCTCTATCCCTCTCTTTCACGCTTTCTTTCTTCAGTCTGCGAACCTAAGAGTGTTTGATGGGGAACATATAGTGCTATCAGTCAACACAGAGCCACCAGGAACAACCTGGCGCATTTTAACAGAGATGATCATACAGATTGGTGGAGTGCAAGACACCTAACAGGAGGGTTTGACTGCCCCCTGGTGGTCTGATGAGAATGAAGCTTCTGGTGGCGCTTAAGCTGGAAGCATTGACCATTCCAGCAGTTCCATCCTGGCACCTCAGAACATGCAGCAGCTGGCAAATTGAGAAATCAGCTTCAGCATTATTATCTTTCCATTGAAGAACAGCCTCACTAAAACCATCCCAGCCACCATCCCACCTGAGAATTCATATCTGCACATTCATATGGAGGCCTGAGGTCCAGTCTTCAGCTTGTGGACCAAGCAGTGAATGGATTAGTTGAAATCCATTCCAAGTTTTGAATGGATTCGCTTTGCAGGTCTATAAACGCAGTATGTGTTTTCTCCATCCTCCCAGTGCAATCCTGTCACCACTTCCAGTGTTACATAATTTCTGTCCCCATCCTACTGAATCAAACTCACTGTACTGTACGGCTTATCTGAGCAGGCGCTACCGCACTTAAATATAGACATTGCTTTGCACATGGGGGGAGAGAGAGAGAGAGAGGGAGAGAGGGAGAGAGAGTGAAAAGGAGAGCACTGAAGCGTAGAGTTATGAATTATGTAAGGATTTCATCTGCATTTGGGGAAAACCTCAGTGCAAGTTTGTGCTGGCTGTAAATATGCCTACATTCCCTGATTTCCTATTTAGAGAAACCAGAAATGAGACTGTACGCCTGTCATTTGTCAACAGAAAAAGGATATTATGTCAGTGTGGTCCATTTATGAGAATTCAGAGCTGAAAAATTAAATGTTATTAAACAGTTCAGTCCCAGCCGGCACTAGACATCACTTTCTCATCTCTTGGACTCCAATGTTGGACAGATGGTGAATTTTGGTTGAAAATGAAAATTTAGTTGATGTCAAACCCAATGTTGGCTTGACGTCAGCCTACAACATTAGACAGACGGTGAACGTCCATCAGTTTCAACCAAAATTCAACATCCTTCCAATNGTTGTAGCTTGACGTCAAGCCTACGTTGGGTTTTGACATCAACCCAAATTTTCATTTTCAACCAAAACTTAGCGTCTATCCAATGTTATAGCTTGATGTCAAGTCAACGTTGGTTTTAACGTCAACCTGAATTTCATTTTCACCACATGTCAATGAAAAAGCATAATATGTCATTGTGGTTCCTTTATAATTCTGAACTATAAAATGAAATATCATTAATATGTACAGTATGTTATCACTATTCTGAAGTAAACAATTAAACAGAACGTATGGTGTATTAGGTATGGGCTGATCTGATATGCAAATTTAATATTGTGATAATGATCAGATAATTTATCAGAGTATACAACGTTATCACAACAAAAGTAAGATGCTAATTAAAATAATATGTGTGTAGATTGTAGCTCAGTAATTGTTTTCAGTAATTAATTTTTTTTAATTTTTTCAGTCTGTGCATGTATGGGATACATGCTATGTGCAAGCGGAGTGCTATCCTAGATAGAATAGCAAGCGGCATTTCACACTTCATCTTGTAGAAAATGTATGATCTTTATTAATTCATTCATCTTCTAAGCCGCTTATCCTTCTGGGTTGCAGGGGTGCTGGATCCTATCCCAGCACTCACTGGGCATCGCAGTGTATGTTCCTAAAAAATTCATTGGTGTTTATGTTACTTTAAGCAGTATGTCTTATTCTGGGAGTTGATTGGCTGGTTGCAAAGCAGAAATCCCATTACTGCCTGACTCATGTAGACCTGTAGTTTCTCATTATCTGATTACCCAAGTGCTTGTAAACACATTGATCATATTACTGACAACATCTGATTAATCAGATTTCGACAGTTATCCGACTGTTCAGGTGGCCATGTAAACAGCATATTTTGATTTCTTAGATTGAGGCCCAAAAGTCCAATCAAAGAATCTGATAAAGAGATGTGAATTTTCGCTCAGTGATGGGATTTCGCTTTGGATGTGAAGTCCTTACTCTGATTTCTTTTGGACTTTTCAGTCTGTGCGTGTGCGAAAACAGAATGCAGTACCGGAAATAGCAGGCAGTATTTAAACTGGCAACTTTAAGACGGCAACAAAACACTTCTGGGCTGCTGCTGAAACCAACGACATGCATGATAAAATAAGGAATTGAAATGTTCTTCAGCTTATAGACAATGTTTATGCATATGACTCGCTACATGAAGTTTAAGTGTGCTAGCTATAGGTCACGTCTTATGACCTAGGTCATGTTCACTGGCTGAATGCAGCACAGAAATCTGATTACTGCCCAATGCATGTAGACCCGGAGTTTCGTGTTGTCCAATTTCCCAAGTGCATATAAATGCATTGATCAGATTACTGGCAAAATCGTAATTTTTTACAGTTATCGGATTATTAGTGAAGCGGCACCTTATGAAACCATACTTATTTGACTGAAATGCAGTAAGTGTCAGTAATAACAATGTTGTGCGTGTTGAATATCGCATTATACCTGATTATAGACTGACTGGAACATTCAGGTTAATCTGGCAAATATTGAAAAAGCTGAGCGGAACCTGATATTATTTATGGTTCTGTCTGAAACATTAAAGGGAACTACTTTTCTGGTGTAAGGAAATGCTGATATCGAAGTACATTTGATACAATGACTGGGCATTCCTCACTTTACCTTTTGCTTTATTTAGCAGACCTGTTGCAAAAAACCAATAGAACCCTTGAGATTGTGTGTCATCGCAAAACAACATTACGTCTGCAGTAGTCTAAGGAATGAGCTGAAGCAAACAAATCACAGCTGTGATGTCATTTGCAGTAACACACTCTGACAAGCCACTTCAGTAGCTACAGCCCCATGTATCTACACTCACTGTTCATTTTATCAGCTCCACTGACCATATAGGAGCACTTTGTAGTTCTACAGTTACAGACCGTAGTCCATCTGTTTCTCTATATACTTTATTACCCTGTTCTTCAATGGTAAGGACCCCCACAGGACCACCACAGAGCAGGTATTATGTGGGTGGTGGATCATTCTCAGCCCTGCAGTGACACTGACATGGTGGTGGTGTGTTAGTTTGTACTGTGCTGGTGTGAGTGGATCAGACACAGCAGTGCTGCTGGACACCTCAGTGTCACTGCTGGACTGAGAATCCACCAACCAAAACTAGCATCCTGTGGGCAGCGTCCTGTGGGCAGCGTCCTGTGGGCAGCATCCTGTGACCACTGATGAAGGACTAGAGGATGACCAACTCTGCACTGTGCAGCAGCAGATGAGCTATCGTCTCTGACTGTACATCTACAAGGTGGACCAGCGAGGTAGGAGTGTCTAATAGAGTGGACAGTGAGTGGACACAGTTGTATCCCTTGCGTACAGGGTAGCTGTATATTGTACAGTTTAATTTTGAATGGGTTACATGTTCTGTCTTCCAGTCTTTCAGCTAATAAAGCCTCTTTGATCTTTGTTTTGCAGTCCCCAAACTGAGGTCACAACCATGGATCCGTCCTTGAGCGGTCAGCAGTATGGATCGAAGAAACGGGTCAAAATCCACCCCAACACAGTCACGGTAAAATACGCCACACACTTCCCCCAGCCAGGCGATGAGGGCTATGACGATGCCCCTTCCTTTGAGGACTTTAGCTCCTTTATGGACAACAACCCCAGCAGGAGGCTGGTGTCAGACACTGGACGCGGGAGGACTTTGTTTGGGACGATGGATGCTCGGCCCAAGTCAGCTGGAGAACAGAGGGATAAAGGTGTCGGCAGCCAACTGGCTAGTTTCGGCGAGGCTTCAGTTTTAGCATCCCGTGTGACCTGGGGGGCTCTTTTCGGGGCCGCGGTTGCTCACGGCTGTGTTGCCCTCATCACCCGGCTCGCGGCTGACCGCTCCAAAGTGCCATCCTTAGAGCTCATATTCATCCGCTCCGTAATCCAAGTGTTATCTATACTGGTGGTCCTCTATTACAAAGAGGCCCCGTTTGGGCCTAAGGGCTACCGGCTGCGCCTCTTCTTCTACGGCGTCTGCAACGTCATCTCCATTACATGCGCCTACACTTCTTTTGCCATCGTCCCGCCCAGCAATGGCACGATCATGTGGCGGGCCACCACCACCGTCTTCAGCGCCGTTCTGGCCTTCTTGCTTCTGGATGAGCGTCTAGCCTACACGGATATAGTCACAGTGGTGGGCAGCCTTTTCGGCCTGTGCTTGGTCATGATCCCCAACATTGCGGATGAGGAGAAATCGGTCTTGGGCTTCTGGAAGGAGGCTTTTGGCTACACCATGACGGTCATGGCCGGCCTAACAGCCGCCCTGTCTATGATCGTGTACCGGGCCATCAAGGAAAGGGTCAGCATGTGGACGGCTCTCTTCACCTTCGGCTGGACGGGGACGGTGTGGGGGGCGTCCACCATGTTCATCATGCAGGAGCCCATCATCCCTCTGGACGGGGAGACATGGGGCTACCTAATTGGCATCTGCATCTGCTCCACCGTAGCATTCCTGGGCGTCTACTACGCCCTCAACAAGTTCCATCCAGCCCTGGTCAGTACCGTCCAGCACCTGGAGATTGTGGTGGCCATGTTCTTGCAGCTCATCGTGCTGCGAATGATCCCCTCCGCTTACGACGTTTTCGGCGCCTTGGTGATCATGGTTAGCGTTTTTGTCCTGACCGGCGTCAAGCTTTACTGGGTGGGCAGGGCTATACGGCAGGATTATCAAGAGATCCTAGACTCGCCCATCAAATGAGAGCGCCATTGATGCTCAGCTGTATGTATGTGGTATATGTGAATGTGCGATTGACGGTGTGTATGGCTGTGCGTATGTCCGTTTGTACAGTGTTTCCCCGGCCACCTCCAGTCCTCCAAATGTGCAATCGATGAATGTCTTAATATTCATCTATTTATTTTGTATAGTGTCGTTGAAAGAGTGCCAATGGTATAATGTCTTTGCTAACTGTTGATGTGTGAAATAATAAAACGGAAAATGATCCACAGTGCCTCCCTCTGATAGCATTGATTTTTCCGTTGGCATCGATAGCGGTAACAAATGTAACCGGCTTCCTTCTTGAGAACAAGCTGTTATAGGGACATAAACCATGTCACAGTATATATCTTCCTTAGCAGACCCATTTCAACCCCTTTGTGGTTTCCAAATGCATTTGTTTCTTTGTTTCTCCCTTTGCCTTGAATGACCCAACGGTCCCAGAAACCTTTCTGGAGACGCTCCATACATATTTATAAAGCGGGACAGAACAAAAAAGCCTGGCTGAAGCTTTAAATTAACTGCTATTGATTTTCCACGCCGACTTCGGCTCAGTCTGCCAAAGCAATCAGTGCAGTCCGTGTGCGAGAGAAGGTGGGAGAATGAAGAAGTATGTGGTTTGAGGGTGGGGGAGGAGGTCATGATATCTCTTGGGCTATTATTATTATTATTATTATATGGGCTGTAAACTTATTTATTGCATTCATGCCAACACATATGGTCGCTATCCAAAGACAAAAAAAAAAAACATGCATCTTCAATTTTGTATATTTTTACTTTTATGCATCACTTGATCACATGAGCTGCTGTTTACATTGTGTGGGGCTTTCGTGATGAATGGACCAACAGAAATGGACCAAAATTGCTTGTTAAAAAGTTTGGTTCCATTGACTTACATTAAAGTTAAATGGGGTTTTTACCCTCTCCTGTAAAGTTGCCGTTTCGGAGATACTTGTTTTTCTTTGGACAGCGAGAAAATAGTGATTACAGAGGGCCAGGTTGTAGCCTAGTATTCTGCTTCTATAGGAAACATATTACCCTATACCCAAGAAACGCAACTGTATATTTCCATCCAATCATATGCTGTTCTCACTGTTTTGTTTGCCCTATGTTAGCCACTAGCTTGATCCCTGTCTGGACTCAACAAGATGATGTTTCTGTTCAGATCGGATTAAATTTATCATCGCTGTCCAGTGAAAAACATGTAGCTCTACTTTTGTCAATTTAAACTTTTATGTGTTATTTGAACACAGCAGTTGCTGTTTATACTGTGTGGAAATTTTGTGACGAATGGACCAACAGAAATGGCCCAAAACTGCCTGGAAAAAAGTCTGGTTCCATTGACTTAGATTAAAATTAAAGGTTTTTAGAGTTTTTACATTTTTGAGATACTTGTTTTTCTTTGGATGATGACGATATATGGAAAAACAAAGACTGGTAAAGAAAGAAATCAGATCAAAAAAGATCGTAATTAAATCAGTGATATGTAAATGCAAATGCATTTTTTTTCAAACGTCTGCACAAATATTCATAAATTAAAATTATGATGAAATACCTACATAAGCAATTAATTTGTCATTTTTATTTAATTACATTTTTTATTCTTATTTATTGTTTGTGCTACATTAGCTGCTAGCTTGATCCCCACTTCTTCTCAACAATTTGACGTTTTTGATTAATTTGATTAAATATACATGTAAAGACATATGATGGCATTTGATGTTACATGGTGATCTAATTGGAGGATTAGACGTTGAATTATCCTGAGCTCATGGGTCACTCTGCCCGCTTTATCAAGGGCACCTACAATGTATCTACACTTATTGTCAGTTTTATGAGGTCCATCATATCTGTGCACTTTGTAGTTGACAGTTACAGATTGTGGTCCATCTGTTTCACTGTATCATTTGTTAGCCATCTTTAATCCCATTGATCAATGGCCAGGGACCCCACAGTTCCATTGCTGAGCAGCTATTAGGGTGGCGGATCACTTCCATTGCTTCCTGATGGCTAACAGAGTGCTTGGGACATTTGACAAGCATTAGCAGTTTAATTTAAAAAGCTCAGCAGCTTTAAATATATTGGATCAGTACTTATCAGTACTCTATATTCGATGCTAGACAGTACTTGAAAATGTTTGGTGTATAATCAATGTGATGGTCAGTTATTAATCTCACTGTTACTGATACTAATAAGATTAGCATTGATGTTGCATTGCCAATCAGTAACAGTAAGGATCAGAGTGAATTAAATAGAAATTGAAACAGCAGACAACAGAGTTTTTCCCATGCGCATTATGAATATGTATACTAAATGTATTCTGAATATGTTATAATTTTATGCGCTATAATGGACCAAACGTGGACACTATATTGAATTTTCACCCATTAATAACTCTTTAAAGCATTTATCCCAGCACTGCAAACAATAAACCATAACTGTCTATTATTCATTTTCAAACTAGCTGCCTGAGATTTGATCCCCATATTTGCCATATTCACTAGGTGCCACAGAATGCATTTATTCAGTCTGTTAAATTGGTCTCTGATGTTCTACATAGAGGGTATGTAACTTGTGGTTGGGGTGAGAAATGCCCAAAAGCTGTTCTACATACCCATTTACACGCTATTATAGGACCCTAGAATGAAACGAGCTGTTTTCCCCCTGTTTGGTGAGCTCATGAATAATTAGATGAGCTCTGCTCTGATTGACTGGTTTATAGTGAGACACAGCGACGGTCATATCAAAAGCAACATGTTGAAATAGACTCAATAAAATGAGCCTCTGTGTAAATAAGTAGCTAATGTTACCTATACTAGCTACTGGCTTTCCATCTAGACATCAACACAAAATAGATTAAAGTTGTTCCTCACTATGAAACTCTCAGTTTAAGATTATCTGCTTCAATTGGCAAACACGGATACAATCACACAGCATGGCTGCTACTTACAGGCTTGTGATGCTAATAAAGGTGGAGCTGCTCCTCTTCCACTGAGCAAAGCTGCTCCATATTGCCCAAGGTTAGAGAACCTGGTGTGATATGTGCAGAGCTGATAAAGATGTGGAAGCTGAAGGCAGGCTTTCTTGTCAATAGCCTGTTTCTGTTCCACCTTAAAAGGTGCTGTAGTGATATTCTGGCGCCTGGACAAGCTGTTGCATTTAAGGTGGAAAAAATACATTTGAATAAGGAAATGGCAAATGGGAAGCCAGCTTCAGCCTCGTGTAAAGATGAATGTTAACCATGCTCCTTGACAGTTGGTTCCATGGAAAGGGTATGATACGTGCTGACATTCCCTGCACATCTTGGAGTGATAGATATCTACAGAGAGTCCACCATTGTGATTACTGTTGCTTCGTAGTCATATGCAAATTTTGGGGGTGCATTTATTAATGAGTCAGGAGTGTTACATAACAGAATTGGAATTGGCCTGTTTTGCCACCTTCTTTTGTCCATGTGGGATTGTATTTGTATGGGGAACAACAGTGTTTAAGGTTCACTTTATTCAGCTATTCCAATGTAGAGACGGATGAGTTTCCCAACGGATGCCATCTTTTACTGCTTCTTTGGTCACTACAGACTCATCTACAGCTCTGTTCAACATCTAATATTCTTGCTTCACAATCTGACGTATGCAAAGTTGAGGACTAGTAGCTTCATAATAGGATCATTTTCTGGTTTAAATTGGTTTCATGTAATCGAAAACAGTGAATCCAGACTTTTCAATGGTCATCCCAAACATTCCAGCAGTAGTGCATATCCCCATTGAATTCCAGCCACCATGTTGTTCTTGCTATGTTTTATGGGCAGCGTAATATTCCATCTTTGACGTGTACTGTCTGCTGTCATGCTAATGGCCTGCGGCAGCCGCTCAAATGAAATTCACGCCATCCCCTGCATGACCACAGCTGCCTGAGCTACTCCAGCTGCCCACAGCTCAGGCATCATTTCCCTCCAAAACCACAAGGCAGAATTAAAGCCGACGTAATTAGCTCTCTCAGCTGCTAGCTTCTTTGCCTGCGTAAGAGCAATACTGTTATG
>JAVGWN010002711.1:0-10872 GCA_034552555.1 Semaprochilodus insignis
ACTGATGATGCAATAGCCCTGACACTGCACACTGCCCTCTCCCATCTGGACAAAAAGAACACATATGTGAGAATGCTGTTTGTGGACTATAGCTCAGCATTCAACACCATCGTCCCCTCGAGACTCGGCATCAAGCTTCGGGATCTGGGTCTGAACAGTTCTCTGTGTAGCTGGATCCTGAACTTCCTGACGGACCGACGCCAGGTGGTAAAGTTGGCTGGCATCACCTCCTCCTCACTGACGCTTAGCACTGGAGCCCCACAGGGCTGTGTTCTCAGCCCTCTCTTGTACTCCCTGTATACACACGATTGTACAGCCAGACACAGCTCCAATGTCATCATCAAATTTGCAGATGACACTACAATTGTGGGCCTGATCTCCAATAACAATGAGGAGGCCTACAGAGAGGAGGTCAGCTTTTTGACACACTGGTGCCGGGAGAATAACCTTTCTCTCAATGTCAACAAGACCAAGGAGCTGATAGTGGACTTCAGGAAGCAGGAGAGAGTGCACACCCCCATCACCATCAATGCGGCCGCTGTAGGGAGGGTCAGCAGCTTTAAGTTCCTCTGTGTTCACATCACAGAGGAACTCACATGGACTGAACACACCACACGGGTGGTGAAAAAGGCACAACAGCGCCTCTTCTTCCTCAGACGGCTAAGGAGGTTTGGCATGAACCCCCGCATCCTCAGAACATTCTACACATGTACTGTGGAGAGCATTTTAACTGGCTCCATCACCACCTGGTATGGGAACTGCACTGCTATCGAGCGGAAAGCTTTGCAGAGGGTGGTGCGGGTAGCTCAGGACATCACCGGGGTTCAGCTTCCAAACCTCCTGGATTTATACACGAGCCGCTGCCTGAGGAAAACCAGGAGGATTCTAAAGGACTCCACCCACCCAAGCCACCGTCTGTTCTCACAGCTGCCAAGTGGGAGGAGGTTCCGAAGCATAAAGTCCAGAACCAGCCGCCTCCGAGTTTCTTCCCCCGAGTCATCAGGCTACTGAACAGCCAGTAGTGCTGATGCATCGGTAAATGGACCTGGTTCAGCTCATCTCACCAAAATCATCTAAATGATGATCTCCATGGACAATCATCACTCTGCACTTCACATTTAGCATATTTATACTTGCACATATAGACCGACATACTGTTATCTTCATCCATATTGTATATCTGTAGTGTATGTGTATATGCATATATATATTCTATGCCCTGTATATACCCTGCATCTCTCATCTACCTCAGCCTTACCATAGTGCTATATGTGTACATCTGGATATATCATAGGTTTTATTCATAACTTTATATTACTGTTTATAAATATATATAATTTATAATGTATATTAGGATAACAGAGATTTTGTGTTATTAGTATTGTATATATTTATTGTCTATGTATATTTTTTGTATCCAAGTACTATAAGGGACTTCGCACCTAAGTTTTTCACTCACCTTCACACCTGTGAAAATGTGACGTGACAATAAAAATGATTTGATTTGATTTAAATGTATTTGTTGGTATTTATATGGTGATTAAATATTGTTTCTATATATATATTTTTTTCCCTTTATCAATCCCTGTTCACTGTAAACGCTTGGCTACATTGAAAATGAAGGTCACCCTCAGTGTACCTCCGAGTCAAAATAAAGGTTGACTGATTGATTGAAACCAGCCAATCAGAGCAGAGCTCATCTTAATATTCATGAGCTCACCAACAAAGGGAGAACAGCTCGTTTCATGCTAGGACCAAATCACAGGGTGTAAACCGGCATGTAAATACGTTGTACGTTGAGAACGATTTGAAATGCTGAACAAATGCGTTCTATAGAACCAAAACTGCAGGAAGACGTCCAGGCCTGGAAAGCCTAAGTCGGAATGCTTTTAGGAATCAGCTGTACTAAGCGGTCAGTTGCTGGCTGCTGGCTAAACCACTGATGAACGTTTCTGAGAAAGTTCCTCAGCTAATGTCCTTTCAGATCTCAGAGAGGAGTCCAGTGTAGGCTGGAACAAAAAGACACCCACTGACAGAAACGCAGACGCTCCAGAGAAAAGGGAGAGACGTTTAGCAAGCTGAAGAAAGAATAGTGAGCAGAACAATCCGCGTCTGGAACGTCCTTGAGATCCTATTGAGGAGCCAGCTGTCCCCGCAGCATCCTCTACAGCGTATTCAGATCTCTAGCACAGTCATCGCATCGCAACGCCGTTGACAGAACGATACGAGCTAGCAGCGCTCCGGCACACGCGGCCTACGGTTTCACGCGATTACATCACGCTGCTTCTGAGGGTGACCGAATGGTAGCACGTCCGTCCTCGTCCCCTTTGAGTTAAATGTTCAAAGACGAGAGGGGTCACCGCTGCAATTAGGTGCAATCTGGAAAAACGCATGTAATAGACCCCCCCCCCAAAATAACCCCCCTCTTACGCCCAGTGTAGTCAGCCAGCCACAGCACGTCTGGTGTCTCAGGGTTGCTTCTTTAGGTTCAGTGCCGGAGTTAGCATCGGGCTACCTGCATGCCCAAACCATCACTAACCACGTCAAGTTGTTAAACTCTCTCAGACTGTATCATGTGGCTTCTGAGACTGCTGGACAGACTGTTGGCTACAATGGTACAATGACTTGCTAGCTAAATTAGCCTACTAGCTCCAGTGCAAAGCATCCCACGTTTTGCTATCAAGCTAATGCTTGTATTCTGGTCATCATAAGACATTACATCACAGAAATGGACAAAAGTACTTTGTATTAGCAGTAGCCTTCCCAAAGTTGGAATTTTGGCCATAGGTCAGAGATGTATGCATACAGACCTGGCCTTTAAGATGCATAAGCCTAAGCAAGTCGAGTTCCTAAGTAGTCTTAGACTGTGGTTTCTGACATGAGAAAATAAAAATACAAAATATATATAAAAAAAAGAAATGACTTATGAAAAATGCAATGACTTGTTGGCTACATTAGCTGCACAGCACCAGTGTGAAACCTGTCTGGAAAGTACTTCCGGTTCCAGTCCTTGTTAGCTACATAAGCATCATAGGTCCAATGTAAAAGTCCCCTGTGACTGAAACATACCTAATAGCACCAGCACCAATAACAGCTGTGATTGGATTGGGCATGTACTGGACAAGTTTCTGGATGTAGACCCCATGAATGATCAGACACTTGCATCAAAGAACTGGGCCAGATTTGGTGGACACCCTCTCTGGCACAATTCCGAGGAGAATTCCCTGTAGACTGGGATTTTAGCCACTGCGGGTAGACCCGTATGACCGTACCCTTCCATACACCTGCGGATTCAGCTACTTCCTTCACACTATGGTCTTTGACACGCCCAAATGCAGTCACTCCTTTTAGCCAATCATTAACATCTGCTTTGGAGCCATTTTCCACATATGGAACGAAACATTGCCTGCACTGCACCACCTCTTCCCAATCTATGGATCCCGTCACTCACACCCCGGAGGGATTTATAGCCCCATCATCCTCGTGCAGCGCCATCTTCAGGAGCCTGAAGGTACTACCACCTTAAACACACAAGTTGACTCCTTCTTTGTACGATGAGCTAATATTGAGGTGAAGATCAAACCAACCTGTAAATTAATTATGCTGGCCAAACCTTCTATTTTCCTCTCGGTGGTGAACTATATTTCTATATACACACACAGCTCTCCAGGTCACTCCCCGCAACATATACCAAACAATATTACAAAGTCTCAATTTCTGCTGACGTTCCAGAGTTCCTTGTGTGTCACAGTAAGCTGTTTGCAGACCAAACATTGAACTGGGAGAGTGAGAGCAGAGAAAACAACCATTTCAGTCGGTCGGTCGGTGTGGGTAAGCCGAAAGCACAGCCTGGTCCCACCCTCTCTTTTCCTAAGAGTGTGCTCAGCCATTTGTTCTGATGCTAATCTGTGTCGCTGGCATTTCGATACATTGGCTCAGTGGGCGGGTCCGAAGATTAAGTTATCAGTCTGCAAGGCTTTAGAAACCCATTAGGAAGGACAATCCCGCCAGAAGCCTTTAATTCAACCACTAATTTGCGGCTGTGATGTTCCAGTTCCTCTCTGTGGTCCTCTCTTTACGCTCTTAGGGAGTTTCTCCTTTGGAGTCATCTCAGCAGTTCTTCCTGTGGAATAAAGGCTCCAGTCTGATTGGCTACCGTAAGGTCCAACACTCATATGAACTGATTTCAGGTCGTGTCTAGGCAGATGTGACCCATTCTACCATGGAGTTATCGATCAATCAATCAATAAATCAATCGATCAATCAAAGTTTATTTATATAAGAACATAAGGAGATGAGTCTATGGAGAAATGTAAGGAAGGGAATCCAGGTCCAAGCCCACCATGAGCAAGCCATGGCCAAGAGCAGCAAGGAAAGCTCCCTAATGCTAACCATACACTAGAAGATTCTGAAAAGACATTTAATAGACTAAAGTCTGACACCCTCTCACATCTAAAGACAAGTCACAGACGTTTAGTCACAGGCTATGATTTGCAAAAAAACTGGGAATCTTGCAGAGTCACTATTTACAAGACTGCAACTAGATTTTGAGATTATTTCCCATCATGTTCGCTGGTAGGCTAAATGTAAACACTGTAGCCCCGTTTGGCAGTGTTTTAGCTAGCGAGCTAGTTAGCTTTAGCATAGCATAACTACCGTTCGTTACAAGATAGGATAACGTGAAAATAGCTTTAAAACGTGCGTGATTTAGAATCGGACTGTTTACTGCGCATTTCTGCACATTAATGAACTCTTGGATGTGTTTACATTTGTGGCGTCTCGGGCTCGCGTTAGCCCTGGGGATTTCGAGGGCTTCAGCAATTTCTGTCCGCCTTTTCTCCTTTTCCACTCTGCCATGGTAGAAATGGGAAGATACGTCAAACAGGCACTCTTGTTCACTCCACAGCTCCACCAGCTTCTCCTCCTTTTGAACAGTCCAGGAGAACCGTGGTTTCCGAGCCCTCGCCAGACTCCCCTCCATGTCGAATCTCCGCCAGACATTCCTGTACTTGGCTCGCGGCTTCCCGTTTGGAGCTGAAAAGAGCTCTCCTATTGGTTGTTGACAAAGTTCACGTCACTGTTTGCGTGAGCCAAGACCTATGACTTATGATCATATCAAACACAGTTGATTTTATCGGAAAGCTGGACGAGAAACAGAACGACTTAAAACTGCAATCCTGACCACCTTACACGGAACGATCAAGATGACGCGAGCGCGACGCAACTCTAGCAAGACTCTCATGATTTTGCTCCGACTTTGGAAATTTGTCTGTGACAGTAAAATCTCTTGAAAATCGTTTGGTGTAAGGACAGCATAAGACTAAGAGGAAGAAACCTTGAGAGGAGCCAGACTCAAGGGAGGAACCCATCCTCCTCTGGCATATCGGACTACCTGTATTCGATCACTATCCACCAGATCTTTCTTCTGACATGATGCAGATCCAGGTAACGAAGGTCTTTGTAGAGGCATCTGAACGTCAGAGATCCACCAACCTGGAGAGTTCAGATCCAAGACCAGGATTGGGCACCTCCATCGTAGATCTTCCATCTGTATGACCTCAGAGCCTCCCATTAATTACCTTCCAAACCAGTCCTACAGGGGTGCCCAATCCTGGTCTTGGAAGTATCCACTGCAGCCCAGAGAAGGAGGAGTGCCCCTGATTGGAATACATGTCAATCCAGCTCAAAACTCTCCATAATTCAGCACTGCTGAGATCTCAAAAAATGAAAACCCTTCTCACCCGCAGCTGGAACCAGGCTACAGCGCCTTGTTTACAACAAGTACAGCAACAGGTTCTTTGTGGTAAGCCAAGCTGTCAATCACTGGATCTTTGTGATCGTTCCTATGCTGCTTGGGAACATGAAACTGAAACCGGGAGTGGCCTTGTTTTCCTCAGCCATCACTGTTTACCTCCAGGTGAGCGTGCCATGTGAAGCATGTGTTCTTTTGCCCATATGGGTCAGATAAGGAGGTGATCTGATCAGACTAACGTTGGATGTAGGTCACATTTAAAAGACAACCAGAAAAACAGATTTGGCAAGAAAATCGGATTTGGGATGCTGCTGTTTGAACATGGCCTTTGTTCCCCTCAGGGATTTTACCCCATGCCTTTAAGGAGTTTTTCCCTGAGAGTCTTGGTTTCTCTTGGTGGGTCTTCGGGCAGCGATTATTGGGCAGTTTATAGGGCAGCATTTCTCAACCTAGTCTTCAGGGTCCCGTGGACTGTCTAAGGTGCCCTGGGAAATACTGTCTCAGGGAGTTTCTCCTTGTGCATCTTGGTTCCTCTCATAGTCATTTTCCACCAAGGTGAAATGGGTTCCGTTCCGGTTTGCACATCTAATTCTGAGGCCTTCTACACATTTCCACCAAAAATAAACAGGTTCGGAAAGCAAGTTCGTTCCCAGCTGGATCTAAAGAACAGAAGGTTCAGCTTGAGCACGAAAGCAGAGACATCCATGTGCACGTCCTTTGTTGAGAAAGAGAAGGCAACAATGGCGACACCTAAAGGTCTGCTGGAGAACCTCTTCTACATCATCTTATCTCCAGTAGTTGATCCGTGCTTGCTTTCTGGATACAAACATCTGGAATAACATCACAAACGCTCACAGGTAATCTATACGCTCCGCCATCTTGGTACTACTGTTTACTACCGCTGTGCAGCGCTCCCGGTTGATGTCGATGCCGTATCCATTGACATTTTTAGTTCCAGTAAAAGCGGGCACAAAAGCAGGCTGGATCCCTGTATAGCACCAAGGTTCTAAGAAGCCTCAATGGAACTAGTGGGCCTTTGGGTCAAAAAGGGCTACTTGAGAGTCCTGGTTGGTGTTTCCTCATCATGCTCTTAGGGAGTTTCTCCTTGTGTGTCTTGGGTTCTCTCAGTGGTTCTTCCTCATGCTCTTGTGGAGTTCCTCCTTGGCTCTTGGTGGTCCTTCCTCCTGGTGTTAGGGGGTGTCTCTTTGTGCGAATTGGTTCTTCCGAGTAGTTCTTCATCATGCTGTTAGGGGGTTTCACCTTGTGTGTCTTGGTTCCTCTCAGTGGTTCCTGTTTATGCTGTTAGGGAGTCTCTCCTTGTGTGTCTTGGTTCCTCTCAGTGGTTCTGTTTACGCTGTTAGGGAGTCTCTCCTTGTGTGTCTTGGTTCCTCTCAGTGGTTCTGTTTACGCTGTTAGGGAGTCTCTCCTTGTGTGTCTTGGTTCCTCTCAGTGGTTCTGTTTACGCTGTTAGGGAGTCTCTCCTTGTGTGTCTTGGTTCCTCTCAGTGGTTCTGTTTACGCTGTTGGGGAGTCTCTCCTTGTGTGTCTTGGTTCCTCTCAGTGGTTCTGTTTACGCTGTTGGGGAGTCTCTCCTTGTGTGTTTTGGTTCCTCTCAGTGGTTCTGTTTACACTCTCAGGGTGTCTCTCCTTGTGTGTCTTGGTTCCTCTCAGTGGTTCCTGTTTACGCTTTTCTAAAGAAATACACTGTGTTTGTAACAGCCTCACACCTTCCCTACAGGCGAGGGCTGATCCAAGTGGTGTTTTTTTTTTTTACCTCATACCTGATCGTGTCTCAGCTTTGGGATTGAAGCGGATTAGAAGGGATTAAATCATTCAGTCATGCTGTAGCGAGGATGGGCAATTCCAGTTTTCCTTGTTTACAAACATAGCACTAGACCCAACACTTCAGATAACCGCTGAACACTTCATGTCCTGGACATGAGTCTGAGCAGAGAAAGTTTTGCACTCACTGGGGTCATTCTGTGCCAACTCACATCCCGCCCTACAATACACACACACACACACACACATATATATATGTATTTTAACAGTTCTATACCATCCATAATAATAACTCAGTGCCCCAGGTCTTGCTAAATATAGCCTATAGTGATTGGTGGGGAACTTCCCACGGCTGCCAAACCTCTTACTGTCAACGACATGTACTCATACCAAACAATCTATAATACAACCGGGTCCACTACAGTCATGTGTCCCAACCCTTCGTGATCATTGAGGTTGTGGGGTCTGGAATAGCAGACACCACTGCTGAGCCTTCTGGGCTTAATTCCAAGAAGCTGCCCACTTAACAAACCTGTGAAGTGCTCACAAAGCATCTTTGTTTCTGTTCTTGTTGTTGTTGTTGCTGCTGTTAAGTACCAGTGTAATGGTTGTCTTGCCCCTGTTGTGTTTAACTTAGGCTATTAGGTATGAGTACATGCATCGGACAATGACAGGATTGGCTGCTGTGGAAATTCCACATCCAAATCACTTGTGGATGTAACAGAACTACAAATAAACCTGGTCTACCCATCTACCTATCTACCAATCATAATTTGATCACTGGGAAACTTTCAGCAGCAACTACTCACATGAATACACATGAACACTCACATTAATAAAATGGACCGAGAGCTACTGGATTATAGATCCCATGAACCCAGTAGAAGTATTTACATGACATGAACTGGGAGGGCTATGTAAGTTGGTATGGAGTGACTTATGGGAGCAGGTACAGGTAAAGCACTGTGATAACTGCATGCCAAACCTGCCATGTGGCACTGTTAAGTAATCTCCGACATACCTCCATGCATTTTCCATCAAAAATGGATCAACATACTTACAAAATGTGTGTGTGTGTGTGTGTGTGTGTGTGTGTGTGTGTGTGTGTGTGTGTGTATGGGTGGGTATATGTATGGGTGGGTGTGTGTATGGGCATGTATGGGTATGGATGGGTGCATGGGTTGGTGTGGTGGGTATGGGTATCAGTGGGTGGATGGGTATGGGTTGACAGTGTATGGGTGGGTGTATGGCTTGGTGTGTGTGGGTGGCTGTATGGGCATGGGTTGGCTGTGTGTATGGGTGGGTGTATGGCTTGGTGTGTGTGGGTGGGTGGGTAGGTGTATGGGTGTGGGTAGGTGTATGGGTATGGATGGGTGTAAGGGTTTGATGTTCTGGATATGGGTATCAGTGGGTGGATGGGTATTTGTTGGCTGTGTGTATGGGTGGGTGTATGGCTTGGTGTGTGTTGGTGGGTGTATGGGTATTTGTTGGCTGTGTGTATGGGTGGGTGTATGGCTTGGTGCGTGTGGGTGGGTGTATGGGTTGACTGTGTGTATGGGTGGGTGTATGGGTAAATGTGTGGTGTATGTGGTTATCAGTTGGTGTATGGGTATCGGTTGGCTGTGTGTATGGGTGGGTGTATGGCTTGGTGTGTGTGGGTGGGTAGGTGTATGGGTGGGTATGGATGGGTGTGTGTGTGTGTGTGTGTGTGTGTGTATGCGTGGGTATGGGTATGGATGGGTGTATGGGTTGGTGTGTGGTGGGTGTTGGTGGGTATGGGTATGGATGGGTGTATGGGTTGGTGTGTGGTGGGTGTGGGTATGTGGACTGGTTAAATGCTGAGCACAAATAGTCAAATAAAAGTGGTTCTAAACCTGCTAGACTACTTCTCCCCATCGTTCTCCTCCAGAAGGAAGTGTAAGGAAGCCTGACACCACGTTCAGTGCAATGAGGTGTCAGACTTCTCCCAATAAAGTTCCGCTTTGTGCCTTCCCCGTTTGTCACCGGAGGATTCCTCACGATGGATTTTTTCAGAATACTGTGTCATACTGTGGGTCTAGCCACACTAACAAGTCTGTGCAACCTTAACAAAGACCAGGATGCAGTGGGAGTTTCATAGATGCATTCACAGAAAACATTTGGGTGACTATTGACTTCTAGTGTTTGTTAGCAACTATGTTAACAACTACATCCAGGGTAAGTGGAAACCTGTATACATTACATTTCACCAAACCTGCTCTAACAGCAAATAAGCAATCCGTCAAATTCACCATCAGTCCTCTGTTTGGGTTTCGTCTCTGGAGGCTGATTACACACAGCAGCACTGTAAGCATGTACAACAGCTGAAAGAGCCTCTTAAACATGAGCACGCTCTGGCAATCACGTCACATTCTGAAACCTGCCGAAGGGTGTGGAGACCCTAAAGACCAATCAGATACTCCGAGGACAAAGAGGGATGTTGGTGAGACAGCACGGCGCTGATGAGGAAGGCGCTGAAGAGGACACGTCTCCCACTGGAGTTTCCAGAAATGACTTCAAACGGACACTTGAGTCCACAGAGCGGTGTGTAAACACGGAGCCAATATCCGCAGCAACGAAAGACGGCCAAGGCTGCCCAGACGGAGGCCATCAGAAAGGAGCACAGCATCCTCCTCACTGGAGGTCTTATTGCTTTATAATATACACTCATCATCAAAAGAACCGCTGCACCCAGAAGGAATCAACCCACAGGAATGAAACTTGGTGGGTGGGTTTGACACTGTGAGACATGCAAACGATTCAAGTTTCATGCTTGACTGCACATGTGACGTAAGCGAGGATGGGTCTTATCTCTGTACCTGACTGACCCAACAGTCACGACTGCGGACATCCAGCGAGCAGTGATGTCCTCCATGAGTCATCCTGTTAGTGCAGCACCACTGACAGACGGCTGCACCACACAGGACTACATGCACACAGACCGTTGCGACGACTGTCCTTAACACCACGTCACCGTCACCAAAGACTGCAATGGTGTCGTGTCAGACTGTCATGGAGTGACTCAGAATGGCAGCGGGTCATCTTCAGTGACGAGTCCCGCTTTTGTCTTGGTGGAGACGACCAACGAATCCGTGTGTGGAGGCACCGCGGTCAGCGCCAAGATGAACGGTTTGTTGTCACGCATCACACGTCCAGAAGGCCTGGTGTCACATGTTGCGTTAGCCCGACACCATACTGAGAGACACTACTTCTGTATGTGTAGCTTAATAAATGTTGCCCATAACAGGACCCCCACAGGACCACCACAGAGCAGGTATTATGTGGGTGGTGGATCATTCTCAGCACTGCAGTGACACTGAC
>JAVGWN010002712.1:0-10872 GCA_034552555.1 Semaprochilodus insignis
CTTGGTTCCAGACTAGAGAGTTAATGGTGCTGGAATGACCCTGAACCATTTTTTTGCAGTGGAAAAATGCGGAAAGGTTCAAGATTTTGGCACCATGTTGGTGGAAAAGGGCTATATTAGGAACGTTGACCACTGATTTCTCCTCTGGTCTTAATGGGCTATGAGTGAGCAATGAACACAAGCTTTTCCATGGTGGGACCTGACAGGGTCACCTGAAGACATGAAGATGTTCCAGAAATGTCTGACCGTTTCTCCTGTTTCTTTTTTTCTGTCCAGTACATCATCATCAGCTCGCTGCTGAACCCTTCACCCCTCACACTCTTCGACTACACCTTTCCTGACTGGAGCATCACTGTGGGTTACATCATCGGCATGTCCTCCTTCATGTGGATCCCCATATACATGGTGTACAAACTGGTGTGGACCCCCGGCTCACTCAAACAGGTGAGCCACATCACATTGGACGCTCAGTGAGGGCTCAACATGTTCCTCTGACACTACACACAATGGATCTATACTATCTGGTGGTTGGATTGTGGGTTTTTTCCGAAGACTCGGAATGACATTTTGCCCTATATATGCAAATGACAAATGACCATGCAGTTCCTTACTGACTCCAGCCTGAACAGCCTCCAAACCAACGTATTAGTTTGTCAGTGTTCTCTCAGAGAACTCATGAGACCCGGCGACGACTGTGGTGTTCAGGTCTTGTTTTTCTTGTCTCTGTTTTTCAGCGTCTGGCTGTTTGCCTGCGGCCCGAGAGGACACTGCCGGACATCCACACGGACACTCTGGGACTGACTCCTGTACCTTAGGCCAGGCCCGACGACACACTGGAACCAAACAGGATCGACACACGAAAGAGGACGTACAGGCTCCTCCGATTAGAGAAGCAATAAGTAGCATCTTTTGTCCAACTTAGCAGTTGCAGTATTTGCCACGGTCAAAGGTCAGGAACAGGAGGGGGTGGGACGCCTTTAATATTGGGCCAAAGAGCGAGGGATGGCTTTCATTACCTTACATTGTCTTTCAGCAGATTTTATTTTTCTAGCACAGATTAAGTCCATGCAACAGGAGGAATTCCTGCTAACGTACGGAATTCTGTGCTCACTAGCGCTAAGCTACGTTCGTTTAGGTTTACTTTTTTAATTGCGCAGAGGAAAATGCTACTTATTGCTCCTTCAAGTTTCAACATCACTTGGCGATTTGGGAAGGCAAATCGTCGCTGCGGTCCATGCAAATGTTCAACCAAATCGGTGTCGGGTTATATTTCTAACACTAGTATGTGGAATAATAAACTTAGCTGTGAGTCAACTGGGCTGACGAGCTAAGGAAGTTGATAAATGGTTGATGTCTGTTATTCTTTCTCCACTATTGAAGAGTTTAGTCATTTTTTTCCATTATCGAGTTTGGTCAGCGTAACGTCAGGAGCGGATAGCTATGGATTGGGAATCGTGCAAATGAAAAGAATACCTCGTGAGAATCGGAGCAATCAGAAGAGCTAATTTACTGAAGGTCGTGGAGAATTTCCGGTGTGTTCTGCCTTAACTCTGCCTGAATATCGTTACCTATTCTATGTCAAAACTTCTCTGTAATCATCTGTATTGGTGGTGTGCCTCTGGGGAACCAACACTTTAAGAAGACTGTTTTCAAAAATGATTCTTAACTCCCTGACGAGACTTGAGCGTGACTCCTATAGCCGAGAGTGTACTTCTTCCTTTCGTTTCGGTTTTCGGAAAAGAAAAAAGATTTAAAAAACAAACAGCGGAGGATGTTTCCAAATTCGCTATGAATGTTCTGATGAGAAATGCGTTCTTTGTATAGTATGTACGGTATCGTAAAGTGGTGACCGAGAGTCTTGCTTGTATAAATGTCTGATGTAACAATAAAGATAAGCTAATTAAGCTAACGTTGTGACAAATCCCATTTCTTCCTGAGAACGATAAACTGGTCACCACATGTGAACACGGTTCACGATTTCCAAGCCATCAATGGTTTAGTGTCAAACCATCCATCTAACAATTGTTAACTGTGCTGCTAACTAGGAGAGGTCCTAGCATGATGACCATACCCTTATAACAAGAGGACAAAGTTGGCGAAGCTGGAGGTCCACTGGTGTTTTGCTCAGTGTTTTCCAGATGACCCACAGATGTTAGACTGTCAAGGACAAAGAACCCGGACCGACGCGTGCAGAGCTCAAAGTCAAACAGGCTTTATTAAACAATCGGACAGTTAAACAAAGCAGCAAAACACGATCAAACATGAAGGGAAGGGCGAGATCAGAGTCAGGAAACAGGCAAAGGAGGAAACAGAACCAGAAGAGACAGTCGGCGGAGCTACTAGAATACAGGGGCGAGACTGAGAGAATAGTCAGAGGACGAACGGAGATCAGAAAGCCAGGAGATAAAAGAGATCAAAGCCAAAGGGGACAAAAAGAGATCGAAAGTCAGAGAACAAAAGGGGGTCAGAACCAGAGTGGAAATAACAGGATGGCCGCTCAGGATTGCAAACTAAGGGTTTGGCAAAACTTCGCAACAAGGAAGTGTTTGAATGGGGTTTATATACAGGGAGAGTATATGGACACCAGCTGGACCTAATATTCAGGAGAGCTAGAGCGGGACTGATTGGGTGACGGGGAACGCATGGGTGTGACGTCATAGAGTGATGCCCTCTGGGAAGTTGAGTCCAGAGGAGCGGCGGAGCTGGGAAAACCTGGAAGCGTGCCATAGACAAAATGCCAGCATAGAAAAAGTAACTTATTTCTTTGCTCAGTTTCCTTCCTTTCTTTATTTTACATTTCAATTAGTCTAGTATATGGTTTTCAGCTTCAGCAGCAACATATCCAACTTTGTATCAGGCCCATAGCCTACTTTTAAAGGATCAGCTGTTTGTAATATTTGTCTTAGTTTATTTTCCAGAATAAAAGTCTCTGTGCCTTTAAAATCTGTTTAAGGGGATTAAAAAACTAGTTAGATTGTGTATGCAGCACTATAAACTTGGTGGTCTGAGGGTAGACCAGCAGTCCCAGATAGCAAAACCTTGGCCCAAATCTGGCCCACTTGCCATATGGATTGACAGCATTTGGGTGGACTCAAGTTGCAAGATGTGGGCTACATACGCACCAAATTAGGGCCACCTGTCACCCAAGATTAGGCAATACTGCCGTATCTGTGCCAGAAGTCTAGCAGATCTGTTTTGGAACATGTGGGCCACATGGGTTTTTATGTATGGCTCCCATGCAGTTCGCCTGTAGGCAGCTCTGCCGTATCTGTGCCAGAAGTGGACCAGCCCTGTTTTGGATCATGTGGGCCAAATGCACGTTTTAAATATGTGGCCCACTTTTGGCTCACATGCAGATTGCCAGTGGGCCAGCATTGTCATATCCCTACCAGATGTTAACTGGGGTAGCAAACAGTCAGTGGGATGCCGACCTTATCAAAGCAGCGGACCCATATATGCTTATTGTCTGGGACAGAACATGCTTGATTCTGGCTAACTAACACTGACACAAGTTTAGGTGATGGTGATTGAAATCTGAGGCAGTAAAATCAAGCAACTACTGTTGAAAGGGCAGGAAAGCAAAATAAACCTGCTCTGTGGTGACTGAAATGGCTAACTTAGCGTTAGCTTAGCGAGCAGGCTACAGACCCAAACAATGGTACACACCACAGTGCAGGTTTGATTCTGACTGACTGCTGCTCTGCTTAAATAAACAAAGAAGATAAAAAAACAATGTCTGAGAGAGTAAAAGTCGACTGTCTGGTGTTGGAGCGACAGAAAGCTAAAACAGAACCTTTTCTAAGGTGTTTTGGGCTGTACTGTGTTGGCTAAGCTAACAATAGCTTAGTTAGTCGGCCAAATGACCACTGTTTAGAGAGTATTCAAGAGTTTAGAGAGTCAAGTGACTGGTGAATGAGCCACAGAAAGCCGAAATCAAATATATTCTGTGGTGAGTGTAGTCAAAGACCTTGGAAACTCTTTTCATTTGGCGGCCATCTTTACAACACTACAACACCGTCAGCCAGTTATTTCCAGCCATACAAGACCAGAGTCCTCTCTCTCTGAATGGGGAGAGACCATCTACTCCAAACTGAAGGTCAAATTATCATTTTAGAAACATATTTGAAATCACAAATCAAATCTGACAACAACCTTGTAAATGGTATGTGGCATTTGGCTCAATAACATGATTTTTTGGGCTTGTTCTGGCCACTGCGCTGGTACAAAACTCGACAGCTACAGGAGCCTTCCCCATTAGCACCACAATATCGTCAACCCTTGCTTGTGGTGTAAGGAAGCTGACTGCCTCGTTTTCTTAAAGGGCGTAACTTCCTCCAAGAACGTACACCACATTCAGCATTTTGAGCTATAATCCCGCTAATAATTCATCCCAGTGACTGTTTCCTCATTTATCCCAGCCGGAAGGGAACGTTGCCAGATCTTGTTAAGGTCCTATAAGGTTAAATGTTACATAACGTTTTAATTACAACGATTAGAGGATGTTTTGAGGATGCTGTCAGTGCCACGGATTATGTTACATGATAACAGAAGAAGAACATTCTCAGCGCAACATTCGGAACATGTTTTATGGATGTTGCTGAGGCCTGAGATGACAGCATGATGTTAGAGAACGTTCTCCTCCTGCCTTTAACCTACCTTTAGAAAGAACGTTCCCGGAACCAATAGAAAATTTCCTGCTGAAAATATTAATGAAACATTGAATATTCTCAGAAATATGCTCAGGCGTAGCTTTTAGCTGTTGCTGAACGGCTAACATGCGTAGTTTCTCTTGGCAGTGTTTAGCTAGCTTAACATTTTACTGGGTAAATACTGATTCAGTAGCCTTCAACATGTTTTTGTCAGTCATGTTTTTGCTCTTTATCCTTGACGTAATCAGTTTATTTACATTGTTGGCCCACATTTTATATACATGGTAACAATTAGCTTGCTAGTTTGGCTGTAGTTGTAGCTAATTTCAGACATTAGCTACAGTTATGCTAATGTCTGAATTTAGACAAAACAATTCCCTGGAAAACAATATATAAATTCCAAATTTCTTTCTGTTCTGGAGGTCAGTCAGGTGAACTGTGTGTATAACGTTGTCTGATTTACAAAATCAGAACTGTATTTCCATCTTTGTAGGTTAGCAACCAAGTCCACACTTGTATTTAATAAGTGGGTTTTTTTTTTAAGCATTTATTTTCATTTTAAAATTAGTAACAAATAATATCAAAGGTGTAAGAGGGTTACATCATACAGGAGGGGGAAAAAATGTACTTACAATCCAGAGTGTTAGCTTTTCAACATAATACAATTACAATTGAGAACCATGCAGGACAGTTAGCTGTAAAGTCTGTCGGGCCTTGTTTCCACCATGAGAAAATATTTAAGTTTGCTGTCCAATAGTACAGTTTAAAATTAGGTAGACCAAAATCACCTTCTTCTTTTAGTTTACATAAATGTTTTTTAGATATCCTTGCTATTTTATAATTACACAGGAATGGTGTTATCAGCGAGTCTAATTGTTTGAACAAACTGAGTGGGATAAAACATGGGATGGCATTAATTCTTCCAGCCAGTGATATGGGTAAAGTCTTCCAATAGTCAATATTTTGTTTTAATTCATTAATTGTTTAATTTAATTAATTGTTTTAATTTTCCCTCCCAATTTTCCCTTAGCAAGTCTCCTGAATGTTTTGTTACTCTAACACCAAGATATGTGAAACTGTGGTAAGCTATTTTAAATGGGGTAGACTGTAAAAACTGCACATTCATGTTTTGCGTAATGGGCATCAATTCACTTTTTTCCCAGTTAATTGTAAATCCAGAGAATGATCCAAAAGTATTTATCAGCAAAAGAAGTGGAGGAATGGACACTGAAGGGTTGGAGATATACAAATAAGTGTTTTTATTATTATCCTGAAATTTTTATTTAATATTTGATATGAAGAAAACTGCAACTGTGTGTTTTATCTCAGCAGAGTGATCTTTATGGAGGTCATGTGAATTATTTCACCCCTTATTGCTCACTAGCCGCTCAACATGGAGTCATAATATTTCACACACAGAAAGACAACAAAGNTGCAACTGTGTGTTTTATCTCAGCAGAGTGATCTTTATGGAGGTCATGTGAATTATTTCACCCCTTATTGCTCACTAGCCGCTCAACATGGAGTCATAATATTTCACACACAGAAAGACAACAAAGACCAAGTTAATCTGATAACAGAGAAAAATATTTTATTTGATTATATTAATTAAAAATAGTCAAAATCAATAGTCAAAACTGTGGGCTTGCAGGAAGTTTATTAATTTACCTTTATTACCTTTATTAATTGGCATAAAGTCTAATAGGACCTGTGAGCTCAGCTACAACCTCTGTTTCAAAACCTGGTTCACACAAATGTGGTGCTCTAGATTGCTCCTCTACCCCCAAAAGCATCCTCTGTAAGACGTTCCTGCTACGGGTTCCACCTTTCAGTAGAGATCTAGGCTGTGTTTGCTTGGCGCTTCAATGGCGTCCTTTAATCACAATGTTGATTTGCATTGGGCTGAGAAGCGCATTGTGTCAAGCGCTTAAATGAGATGTTTTATTAAAGACTGCGGCCATCGCCAGGTCCCCAGTTGCACCAGCCTCAGGTATGAGGGTCAGGGAATATGAAAGAGACCACGCTAGTCCATATTCAACCACTTCTACAGAAACAACAGAATGGATCAAAGGCTTCAGAGATGGAGGGGGGGTTGTTGCGTTGGTGGATTTCAGGTTCAGAGATGGGAGGGGGGCATACAAAAGAGAGACAAGCTCAATACACTTTCTATTAATTACCATCACAATAGAGTAGAGCTGTGGTCCACAGGGCATGGGGAGCGAATCAGGCTGGATGAAGAAGGTTGGAGAATACAGGGGCTAACAGAGGGGAGAGGCGTCCTGGGAAGAGAGATAAAGAAGGGGAAACGAGGTCAAGAAACAGAAACTTCTCAATTGGGAGTGGAGGTGAGGGAACCAGCCTTGTGGCCGGAGGTGAAGGAACCAGCCTTGTGACCGGAGGTGAGGGAACCAGCCTTGTAACCGGAGGTGAAGGAACCAGCCTTGTGACCGGAGGGTCGCCAGCTCGTTTCCCTGAACCCTTGAGCAAGGCACCTAAACCCCAACTACTCCCTGGGGCCGTGGATAGGGCTGCCCACCGCGCCGGGCAAGTGTGCTCACTGCCCCCTAGTGTGTGTGTTCACTGGAGTGCGTGTGTATGTGGGTGTTTCACTGTACGGATGGGTTATATGCAGAAGACAAATTCCTCTGTGTGCAAACACCAATGGCACAAAATAGCTCAAAAAACTCTCTACTCAGAGAATGATTGGCCTCACCTAAATGAAATTATTTTTGGCCCCCAAAACCACACCTTATATATCATAAGTGGACCTTTGAGAAAGCAAGGACGTTGTAGAATATGGGCCCTTCGGAAATGTTTCAGTGAAGTCTATTTGAAGGAAAGGACTGGGCTAGTTATTAGGGTAATCCCAAGAATGTCTCTAGACCGAATGTTACCCCACTATAATTGCGGTCAGTACGTATGCTATAAGGTTTTCAGTTATGATTGTGATTGGACTAAGGTGGATAATTATGGCCATAATAGGTGCATAATTATGGCCACACAAATTCACTACATTTCCCACAGTGAACCAGCACCTGTTGTTTTTGTTTCAGTCAGGTTGTACAGGTGGACATACGCAAGCATCCGCTTCGTTATCTCTGAAGTAATACCCTGAGTCCAAACTATGGAAGACCATTTCCGCCACTTGAAGAAAAAGAAAAGGCAGAATAGTATCTCATAATTATGACTTACTATCTAACAATTATGACTTAGCGTCTCATAATATGACTTAGCATCTCATAATTACGACTTACTATCTAATAATTATGACTTAGTATCTCATAATATGACTTAGCATCTCATAATTACGACTTACTATCTCATAATTGACTTAGCATCTCATTATTATGACTTAGCATCTCATAATTGCGACTTACTATCTCATAATTATAACTTAGCATCTCATAATTGACATATTATCTCATAATTATGATATACTATATGGCCTTTTGTTTCTTTAAGTGGGGGAAATGGGCTTCCATACCAAACACTCCTACAGATCCCAAAATCAAACAACAATCATGGAACTTGTGGGCCCTTTCACGATCACCTCTTTAGTGCGGCAGCAGTAGGGATTCAAATGGTCCAAACTCTTCCCACTCCAATCTGCTTTGTTAATTTGAAGAGTTAAAAAAACTAAACTATTGTTCTACCGCTTCCCTTCCAGTAGAAAGAGAGGAGGACATTTCTATCACCCCTTTCTATGACACTGGAGGCTCTTGACACCATTGTTTTTCTTCATTCATTCAAGAACTGTATCCCACCTCTAAACACGTTTAAACCAAGTCAATGTCTGCAACATTTTCAAATGCTGCTGGAGTTAAAATCTACTTTTGTAGCCGTCAGCTAGCTAGCTACAGCTAAACAGTGATGCGAAAACAGTAACATTGTTGGCGTGTTGTTGTTTTTTTTGGTCTCAAATTAATGATTTTCTCGAAACAGGACACTAGGATAGGTTTTCAAGGCAAATAGCGTTTTTAATATCCATGTTAGCATAAAACTGAGCAGATAAGTATCAATGTTACCAGTGAAACAGACTCCATGACAATGTCCTCTTTTCACTTTGGTTTATTGTGAAGGAAACGTTACATGACTCCACTAAATGAATAAAATTTCTCAAAACTGCGGAGAATAATTATGAGGGGAAAAAATATTTTTATGTGAATATTATAAGCTGTAAACAAATCCGCCGGCGCTAGGACCACACGGAGGGCTGGGCTGATGCAGTGCGCGTGCGCAGAGCCGTCCTCTTCCAGTCCGAATCCTAAACACTAATGATGGCGGCGGAGCGGCTGCAGGGTTCTGCGTTTGCTGGCTTCGTTGCGCTTTGTGCGTCTGTCTCCGCACAACCGGGGGAGGTTAAATCCGGCGAACGGCCATATGAGGTGCTGCAAAGTCAGAACTTAGGTAAGACTGCTTTGAATGGGGGAGAGCTACAGCTAAATTAGCCTAATCCTACAGACATCAGTGCTGGAATTAGCTTCTTATTCGACATGCTGCACCATTTAAGGTGGAACGGACAGTTCGACCTAGAAGCTTCAGCAGATTGAGAGCTTTGCTTCTCCACCAACACAAAAGCATAATTAGGTGTAGACAGTGGGGGTTGGTGTGTAGGCCAGTGGTCATCATCAGCCAGGCTTCTTCTGGACATCTGCCCATCATGCTGATGATGTAACCCTTCATCCTGTCTGCACCTGATCCAGATGGTGATTGCCTTCAGAAGGCCTTCAAGTGATTGAGATTTGTCTGATGTCCAGGAATAGAGTGTGGGTGTCCACTGGTCTGACTGACCGCCCGCTTCATTAGAAGCACCATCTGCCTGGTAGTTCCAGCCACTGACCATTCACCTCACCTGTAGGCCCCCTTTTACAGGGACATACAATTACTGACTTTATACTGTAGTTTACAATCAGATGTATTTAAATTAATCGGAACATGGATTTGATTTCCACCTCCATCTCCGTTTTTGGCAGCAATGTGCCGAAATTGTTCTTAATTACTTGACATTTTTATTACTGCATAAAATTAATAAGCAAAAACAGTAAATGATAACTAGAGGAGAATGTCATTGGTATCAAATACTTATATTGCCATTGCTACTAAATGGTACACAGTACTATTACTATGTAAAATAATGAAATATTTTGATATACTTTTATTGAATATTGATATATTTTTCCCTCTCCTGGTTTTGACAGCAGTATGTCAAAAATATTAGCATTTAAAAGAACTACTTTCTTAAAATATTGGTTCGGTATCTGAACATATGAACTTATTTCCTTGAATATTAGTACCTCAGAATAATGGCATTTTTTTTCTTTATATTTAGATTTTTTTATATTGTAAAATTGACTTTGTATCTCAAAAATAATTATGACTAAACTAGAGATGTTAAGATACTATAGCAAAATAATTAATAATCAGATTTTAAAGAATGTAAGTAGTCATTTCAGGACAGTAAGTAATTTTATCTTTATATTTTATGTCACAATACTTATTTTTTTCAGATATCTGATCAGTTGGAATTGAGGGAAACAGAACCAGCAGTGTGACATTTTAATACAAATACTCAAAAACTGTAAATACAATGATTTTGATTCAGCATTTGTATGTATCGTATTCCAGTTAAATGTGACTAATTTTGGTTTCTTTGTAATATATAAGAAATAAATAAGAATACATCATGTTATATGCACAATATGTTCAGAAAAGCGTATTGTATCATAGGGGAGGGCAATATGATGATATTTTGTTGTTATCATAATAAATACTGTCACAAAATACTGTGGATATGAGCAGTGAGCATAACGAGCCTGTTAAACTGGATTTAGTGCAGTTTGTAAAACGCTGAATGAACATCTTTGCTGTATTATTATTGGTATTATTGTTCTTGTGTGTTTTATAATACAGATTGTATTTTGTCCCAGTTTATTAAATCTCAGAACAGCAGAATATTGCGATGCATATCATGTATGATGAAACTGTCTTCAGATATTGTGATATAATATTTGTACCATATCACCCACCCCATGGACGTGATTCATCATGGTACATATATTCTCATTTGGCCCCTATGAAATAATAATAAATCATTGTTTTCACATAAAAAGTCACTATTTAGAGAAACAAAATATGTTTGTGTTTCTGGTAGCAGTATGTCAAACATGCACTTGGTGTCATGAAAGAATTAATTTCTCAGAATGCAATTTTATTCTCGAAATAC
>JAVGWN010002713.1:0-10872 GCA_034552555.1 Semaprochilodus insignis
CTGTAATTGTGGCTGTTGGGTCAGTCAGGTACAGAGATAAGACCTGTGCTTGCTTATGTCACATGTGAAACTTAAACCATTAGCATGTCTCACAATGTCAAACCCACCCACCAAGTTTCAGTCCTATCGGTTGATTCCTTCTGGCTACAGCTATTCTTTTTTTTTCCCTGACAAGGAGTTTCTTTGCAATAGAGGTGTAAAAGGGGGAGCCCAAGAGCACAAAATACCAGTTCACACATAAAACTGCTTTACTGTTTGCACTATAATTATGTACTATGTGTCGCATGTCTATGCCTCACGCCTACCAGCTTTTACCTGCTTCGCTTTTCAAGACACATAGGCCCAGTCCCATTTCACCCCTTGCCCCTAAGACTTAGTCCTAACCCTCCGTTTTGCGTGTTCACGTCTAGGGGTAGGGTTGTCTCGATTGGTGTTGAGATGGAGGGGTAGGGTGAAGTGTTAGGGCTATATGGCCCTTCAAACAGAGATTTTTCAGAGGCACACTCCAAACTGAGTGTTATGAGAAAATTCCCAGAATTCCCTGCGAAGCATCGGCTAGATGTCTGCACAAGCGACCAAAGAGACCCATAAATATAAGCATGTCTCTGTTAAAGCCGCTGGACTGTAAGATCACCACTGTAAAAGCGTTTCATGGTCATTTTCTTCATAACGCACGTAAAAATCACTAGTAATACGCTGATGTCCCGGTCACTGCCTAGCGAAATTTCCCGTTCCACCTTAAAGTGGTCAGTTTCAAGGGCGAGGGTTACACTCCAAAACATGGGGTTGGGGTAAAAGTAAGAAATGGGATTGGACCGTAAACTGATATACTGTTTTGGTCTTCCTATTTGGAATGTTACGTCACTGTTCTCTATTCAAATTCCATAGTGCCCAGTTTTCCCCAACCTTACCCCTCATACAGCAGAACCAGGGCGCTCTTAGCAGACCGAGGGTAGGCCACGCAGTAGTGGACCACCAGAGTGGCTTTGGGGTTCGGGGTATTTATTCGCACTTCCAGGTACACAGGTTTACCCAGGAGAACTCCGAGTGGCTGGTGATACTCCGGGAGGAATTTGGTGAACGTCCTGTCTGCAAAGAAAGTGAAGGTTTTTGAGTGTTGAGTGTGAATGTTGAGTGTGAGGAACACGGCAACTACAGACAAACACCTCAACGTCTCGTTTGAGCAAAGTAGCTTTATGGTATGTTACACCACATAGGAAGACAGGAAAAGGGGAAAGGAAAGGGAAGGGAGGAAAAAAGGAGGAACAAGGTGCATCCTTTTATTTACTGACCCACTTAGTAACTTTAAGCAAGCAAATAAATAAATAAATAAATAAATAAATAAATAAATAAATACCCTCTGCAATCCGCAGCTGAACCCCATACAGTCCCTTGGCCCTCACCAAGGCTGGCAGGCTGGCACTCATCACCATGTATCCAGTACTGGCCCAGCCCTGCGTCGGAAGGGACAGTGGAGACTGAGGGGCTGGAGGGGTTCCAAGGCCCGGAGGGGCCGGAGAGGCTGCAGGGGCATGAGGGGCTGCAGGGGCCGGAGGAGCCGGAGGGCCTGGAGGGGCCGGACTAACCCTTGAGTAGCGACACTCAATCATAATCCTAAACAGGACACAGCATTAAAATCCAACTGCACACCAGAGCTTCCAGCGTCCTCACCCAACACTCCAAATTAGACTAGATCATTCACTGCAGCTCTCTTCACTCACACTCACTGTCCATCTCATCAGCTCCTCTGACCATATAGGACACTCTGTAGTTGTACAGGTCCAGACTGTAGTCCATCTGTTTCTCTGTATACTGTATTACCCTGTTCTTCAATGGTCAGGACCCCCATAGGACCACCACAGAGCAGGTACTATGTGGGTGGTGGATCATTCTCAGCACTGCAGTGACACTGACGTGGTGGTGGTGTGTTAGTGTGTGTTGTGCTGTGTGAGTGGATCAGACACAGCAGTGCTGCTGGACTGAGAAGCGTCCACCAACCAAATCTGTCCAGCCAGCAGTGTCCTGTGGGGTGGACCAGGAAGGTAGGAGTGTCTAATAGAGTAGAAGAATAGCACACTTGTCTTCTGAGACACAAACACAAACCTTCACCGCATCTTTTCACACAGTTAAATCAACCGTTTGGACCCCCTGAAGTTCTGGAGGGTCATGCAAATTCAGGAAATAGGTGACTGCTTAGCTGGGTCCCCCACAACCAATGAGCTTCTGTCTTTGGTAACTGCACATGCACAAGCGCTGATCTGCCTCAGGGTGGCACTGTAGCAAACTAGCTCACCCTTGTGGTCCAACTGTACACCTACACCTACTGTAGACCTACCAAACTAGAAAAATGCGTTTCCTGTAGAAGAGCTCTTAAACCAAACACCAGTGAAGCATCAACACTGCTGCAGCAAGCGAGTTAACAGCCAGCCAACCCTCAGCCCAACCAAAGTACCAGGGGGTATTCACACTGTGCCAACAAGACGCCATTGGACAGCTCGGCCTGCCTCTAGGAGAACACCAGCTGTCAGTTCTGTTCTCAGCTAACAGATTCCAACGTTGGCTAGCATGACTTTACTCTGCGTGATGGGGAGCAGAAGGATCGTCATTCTACCCACCCAGAGAGAGCGAGGTCTGTTACGCTCTCCTGAACTCCTGGCCATGGATGGATGACTGGCTGCAGCATCACCAGGGAGCATAATCTGTACTTTCTGGAAGATACACACTAACGCTACACAGTATATACCCTGTACTAGTCTTAATAGTACGGGTTCTGCAGGCTAGTACACACAGTATTAGCACACTACATCGTTTCTGACTAACAGGAAGTGATGGAGCTTACGTCATACCGAGCTGGACTCTGATTTCTGGTCACCGTCAGCCAATTTATTCAGAAATTCCAACGCGTTAAAAGCTCCTCCTGTCCGTTGACACACCACAGCAATATTTTCACATTCTTATGGATGGAGGGATGGACGGCAAACATATGGATGATGGACAGACATCAGTACTGGAGTGAGTGAGTTGGTAGTTGGACTGATGTTTGGATGGTTGGAAAGATGGACTGATGGAGGAATGGTGGTTGAATGGATGGATGACGGATGGGTGGACAAACAGACAGACAGAAGTGGGTGGATGGGTGGGTAGTTAGGTGCACAGACAGACAGACGGACAGATAGACCAGAAGGATGGATGGATGCGTGCAAGCATGGCAGATGTATAAATGATGGACAGACATTAGTACTGAATGGGTGAGTCAGTGGTTGGATGGATGGATGGATGGAGGGATGGACGGCAAACATATGGATGATGGATAGACATCAGAACTGGAGTGAATGAGTGAGCTGGTAGTTGGACTGATGTTTGGACGGTTGGAAAGATGGACTGATGGAGGAATGGTGGTTGAATGGATGGATGACGGATGGGTGGACAAACAGACAGACAGAAGTGGGTGGATGGGTGGGTAGTTAGGTGGACAGAGACAGACAGACAGACAGACAGACAGACAGACAGACAGACAGACCAGAAGGATGGATGGATAGATGAATGGATGCGTGCAAGCATGGCAGACGTATAAATGATGGATAGACATCAGTACTGAATGGGTGAGTCGGTGGTTGGACGGATGGGAGCATGGAGGGACGGACAGACAGACAAATGGAGGATGGACAGATGGATGGAATTGTGCATTAAAGGGAATCCATTATGATTTTCCAATTTTTCCCTTTTAGGGCCTTGTAGCTTTGTGTGCATGTAAACATTCTGAAACCACTTTTCCCGGTTCATCGGAATTCCAGCCATCTTCTCTGTTACAAGGTGACATCACCACGTAACGCAATCCTTATTGGCTGCCTGCAGGGGCAGGATGCTGCTACAAGTGGCCAGCCAGAACACAGTGGGTGAGCTGACCAATCAGAGCACACGGGGCTCATCAAGAGGCGGGGCTTAAACACACCAGCGCTGTAAACCTATTCTAGTGCATATAAGAGCATGTAAACCTAATCTAGTGATAGGTCCCCCACCAACCTCATTTCATTCGACCCGGGGCACCCAAACTTCAGAACATGATTCAACACCCACAGAAACTCTCACCTGGAAAACGGCGACTGGTGAGGACACTCACAGCACACAGTAAACAGTGGCATGAACTATCGATATTCCCAAATATAATATTCCCAAGCGACTCGCCTGATGGGATGATCTCTGGTAATTATGCCGTACTTCAGGTTCAGAGTCTTGATGGGTGACCTCACCTCTGCCAAGTAGATGGTGGTGCCTCCAATGCGCTGATTTAGAACAAAGAGCTCAATTCAGTCTTTAACAACAAGATTCAAATCAAACAGACCCATTAAACCACAGCTAGAACACACTCACGTAAGAACGGGATCCACATTCCGTCACCGCAAACTTAAAGACGGCAAAGTCCTTGTTGGCAATGACGGGTTTACAGCTACTTCTCCCCACCGCCATCAAAGCTGCAGGGTTCAGGTGGGCACTCGCCACGTTGGAAGGAATGGCAAACACAAACTGCCCATCACCAGAACATTCTTTAAACAAACAAACAAACAAACAAACAAACAAACAAAAACCTGATTTAGACAGCTGCATACAGTCAATGGGAGGATACATACACTATATCGCCAAAAGTCTTGAACTCGAGTGACATCCTATTTTTAATCCATAGGGCTTAATATGATGTCGGCCCACCCTTTACAGCTACAACAGATTTAACTCCTCTGGGAAGGCTTTCCACAAACCCAGGCTCGTCCATTGGATTGCCAGACGGAGAAGCGTGATTGGTCACTCCAGAGAACACGTCTCCTCTGCTCTAGAGTCCAGTGGCGGCGCTTTACACCACTGCATTCCACGCTCTGCATTGTGCTTGGTGATGTAATGCTTGGATGCAGCTGCTCGGCCATGGAAACCCATCCCATGAAGCTCTACACACGGTTCTTGAGCTGATCTGAAGGACACATGAAGTTTGGAGGTCTGTAGTGATTGACGCTGCAGAAAGTTGGTGACCTCTGTGCACTATGCCCCTCAGCATCCGCTGACCCCGCTCTGGCATTGTACATGGTCTACCACTTTGTGGCTGAGTTGCTGTCGTTCCCAATCGCTCCCACTTTGTTATAATCCCACTGACAGTCGACTGTGGAATATTTAGTAGGGAGGAACTGCACTTGTTGCACAGGCGGCATCCTATCACGGTACCACACTGGAATGAGCTCCTGAGAGCGACCCATTCTCTCACTGATGTCTGTAGGAGCAGTCTGCATGTCTAGGTGCTTGGTTTTATTAACCTGTGGTCATGGAAGTGATTGGAACACCTGAATTCAATGATTTGGATGGGGGAGTGAATACTTTTGGCAATATAGTGTTCGTGATAATGTACACACACACACAGTAAATACAGTGAGTGGATGTCGTTGCAGTCTCACCATCCATGGGGTAGTAACAGGCAGAGGTCATCGTGTCCATGCAGCATCCTTTCTCCTGGCACTGAGCAGCGCTAGCTCCACGTCGCCCACACGGCAGTCTTTGGCTAGCAGGAATACTGCAGCCTACAAGGAACGTTGCATGACGGACTTCACATGAATTGTGTGTTTTTGGTCATGTGGAAGGACCAGAGTGTCTTCATCAACAGAAGTCACTTCCAAACACATGTACAGCCATTACTGAATAAACGAAGGTGCAGGTTTAGTGAATGCAGCAGTGTGGGGTATAAAAACACCAGCTGAATTGATGTTAGGTTAAATCTTAATGCTCAGATATTCAGCTTTAAATATTCTGGCATAAAATAAACATGTAATGTAATAACAACGCTCAAGGCATTGCCATCACTGCAGCTGAAGTGGTAGGGCACCGTCATGTGACTTTACAGATAGCTGGCTAAGTGGGTGCTGGATGGCCGACAAATCGTGGTACACAAACACCCCTGTGGTTGGTACAGTCATATCCAACAGTTTGATAGGCCTTGGGTACATCCCATGTGTCTGTAAACTCCCTCATGTCATTTGACCAGGGGTGCACAAACTTCTGCATGCAATATACAAGAGTTGTTTGAGATAAACGATCGTTGATAAACGATCAGCTCAAAATAGAACGCTCATCTCAACACTACTGTCCAATTCCTCATGACTATGTTTTTATAATGTGTATTTTGAGTTTCATTCCTTCGTTTCATGCCTTTCCTTTCTCTCTACATAGACATACAGCTCTGGAAAAATTGAAGAGAGCACCTCTAAATGATCAGTTCCTCTAGTTGTACAGTTTCTGGGTTTGTGTTGGACCAAAATGAGCAGTTCTGTTTGATTCTATACCCTACTGGAAACACGTCTCCCAAATTCCAGATCAAATATTGTATTTAGATCTGTTTATTTAGAAAATCACTAATGACCCTCCAGAAGCCTGTTTTTAGAACCATGCTCGCTGTGCGTTTCACCCCAGACACCGCTCGCCAGTCTCTCTGTAGGTCACTTGAGGTCATCTTACGGTGGTTAAGTGAATGAGGTGGCGCTCATCACGGTCAGTAGAGAGTGGTTTTGGCCCTCTGCCAGTCTGTAGCTGGCAGAGGCCCCCCCCAATCAATACCGAACTGGGATGCACACACTTTAAACAGCCTTTAAGATTTTATCCTTGCATTCCCACTTAATCCCCCCCAATAACTCCAAACTGGGACTGTGAACTGGTCTGCACTGATCACTTCAAACAGCCTTAATGTTATTCGACCTGCATTACTGTTTATACTGGCCCTGTGATATCACTTTAATCCTGCATCTTAATTCTGCTACTGCACACGTCACTTTATCGTCCTTATTGTCTTCAGTGTCTTACTGTCTCATTTATGTCTCAGGGCCCTTATTTTATTCTATTTTATATTTATTGTTTATTACATTCAATATACTCCTGTTCTAGTTGTAATCTATTTATCGTTAAATGTTTATTTGCTACACCTTGGGACGGAGAGTAACGCAATTTCAATCCTCTGTATGTCTGTACATATTGAAGTATTGACTTGAGTAAAGCTAGAACCCAACCTTCTGTTCCTCACTAAGAACCTGCTGTACATGTGGAGATGCTGATTTAAGAAGAAACTGGAGCGGTCTCTTATTTATTTCCAGAGCTGTATATAATATCTCTGTACATCGCCACTATCATTCATCATGAAATGTTCACACAGTGTAAACAGCAGCTCGTGTGTTCAAATGATGCATAAATGTCAAAATCGTCAAAAACGGAGACACGTGGTTCCTTTGGACAGCATCGAAATGTCTCGTTTCATGTTTGGCCTCTTTGTGTTTATCAGGCAGTTATCAAAGCCCTTCACCTTTGTGAAGGTATGTGACACCTTTGTGAAGGCTGTGCCGTGTATATGACCATGTATGTGACAAATAAAAACTTTGATTTGAATCGTAACCGGCCCACAGAGAGGAGCACTCATCACGGTCCGAGCCGCACAGCTGTAATAAGAACAGAGCAGCTCACCTCCTCGCTTGTAGTTCAGGCGCAGAGGCGCACGGGACGGGGGCAACACTGTCGCTGGTGTAGGAGGCAGTGGCACCCAGTCAGTAGGGGACAGTGGTGCCTGCTCGGTCGGCGGCAGCGTGGCAGCACGGTAGGACAGAGGACGACGATGCGAACACTGGCCCGTTGGTGCGCAGTGAGGTTTTTGTTGGGGCGTGTGACTGGAATTGGCATCGCATGATGACGTGGCGATTTCAAACTGTCCAGCGCTGTTACGATACAGGACCCTCAGAGTATAACTGCCATCCTGCAAACATTTATATAGTTAGGGAGGGGTGGGGTCAGGGGGCTGTGAGACCACAAAAACAACTCATGTGCATGAATCCACCCATTTAGCCTATAGCTGTTTAGCTCCTCCCACTTAGACTGAAGTTCTAAGGAGTGTTTCTGCCCAAACTGCTGGACTTGGACCACCCCAGAGTCCAGACCTTAACATCACTGAACGTGTGTGGACATTGTAGTCAGGCCAGAAAAGGACCCTGCAAGATGGCCAGCCCGTAAGCGGCCCCCGCCGGACGGCCAGCCCGTAAGCAGCCCCAATCCTCTACTGTGTAAAATCTTGGTGTCCTGTTTGACCCCCATCTCAGCTTCACCTTACATCCAGGTTAGATTACTGAAATTCTCTGTTGATGTACCTTCTGAAACTCTTCACCTTCATTACTTTCAAAAGTCTCAGCACCCCTGAAGGCATCTGCCCAGATCACCCCGGTCCTTCATCAGCTATCCCGGAACACGTCCTTTATGAAACCCTGCTGTTGACCTTTAAGCTCTTGCACAGACTGATCTTTCGGCTCCTTCCCCATTCCTATGCCCCATCGTGCCCGCCAAGGCCTCGGAATCAGGTCTCCGGGCTGTTCCTAGGTTCATGCTTTCCTCTACAGGTGGCAGGTCTTTTAGTGTTGCTGCCCCCACCCTCTGGAGCTCCATACCTCCACCCATTCACTCCTCTCCCTCTCTGAAAATCTTCAAAGCCCAGCTAAAACCATCTCTTTTCTCAGAACACTTTTGTGCCCTTGTTTGTTTGTTTGTCTGTCTGTCTGTGTCCCCCCCTCCCTCTCTCCCTCTCTCTCTCTCTCCTCAACTTTGGAGGTGTGGCTCTTCGAGGAACTGAAAGGGAGTCTCCTGAAAACAACAGAGGCTTTAAATACTGAATAACTGGACAGTGAAAGATGGTCAGACATTTAAAGCTCGCCCACCTCGACAGTGACGTGACAGCCGGAGTAGCTGACGTGAAGGATGTTCCTCCCATGCTGCCTGGTCAGAGAGTAGCCACAGGAGTCCGGGGCCTCCAGGACGGCATATATTCCTGATAAATCTAGGAAGGAAGGAAGGAAGGAAGGAAGGAGAGAGAGAGAGAGAGAGAGAGAGACACACTGTCAGCAGAGGTGGGCAGTCAGCAGAGGTGGGCAGTAATGAGCACCTTTTACTCAGCTACACGCAAGTAACCTGTGGGATCTGTACTTTGCCTAATGAGGAAAGTGATCTACTCTTCCCCGTCAGCTCTTCACCCATCTACACTCCACTCCTAATCCTCCAGTCTGTCGGGCTGGTTCCGCTCCTGGACCGCTTTACTCTCCCTTTGGGACATTGTAGCATCTTATTTTTAGACCAAATGGATCCAACAAAAGAGTCTTACAAACATCAAATATTGACTCTAAACAACATATTCTGGGCTATTATGACAAAATTCTAACGATATGTAGAAATAAAGCCTTATTAAATTATAAAATGTAAGCTATTTTCTCAAAATGGACTCAAATTAATGACTTAATATCTCAAAATTATGGCTTATATTCTCAAACTTGACTTCCCATGTCAAAATTATGACATTCTTGACTTTCTCGACTCTCATATCTCAGTATTATGGTTTATATTCTCAAAATATAGACTTATGTCAAAATAATGACTTGCCACACAGTAAAGTCACATTATTATGACCACCAGCTAATATCCAGAGTAGCTGCCGTGTGCAGCACAGACAGCAGCTAGACAGGTTGGGAGTGCCTCAGTAAGGTCCTGGGAGGTTGTCACAGGTATCTGGAGCCATGCTGACTGCAGTGCATCCCACAGCTGCTGGAGGGGCATGGGGGAGGATCCATAGAGCGAACACGACGATCCCACAGATGCTCAAGTGGGTTCCAGTCTGGGGAATTAGGGGGCCAGGGTAGTACTTGGAAGTCTTGGTCATGCTCTACCAACGAACATGAGACATTTCTAGCTGTCAGGCTTGTCACATTGTCTTGCTGGAAGATCCCATCCACCCCAGAAGAGACAATAAGCATGTATGGGTGTATGTGATCTGCAGAGATGGAGTCATACCCAGATCAGTTGAAAGTGCCTTCCACATGGATGAGTGGGCTGAGAGAATGCCACAAATACATCACTTCCTTCATGAGAACTTTCCTTGAGGTTCTATATCTACACATTGTCTGTTCTACAGACCCCTTTAAGGACCCCCACCACACCCTTCATTATTAAAGGGGTAATGCATGTAACTGAGTAAACATAACCAGCTAGTGTCCACCACTGATGGACTGAACATCTCAGCCCAGCCTACTTACCAAAGACCTTCACCTCAGAGAGCGAACCTAAGGGCAAAAACACCTCCATATCGTCTTCACCACAGAGCACAGAGTACTTCTGGGCACCTCCTGAGCCCCCTGTCAGCACCTGGTCAGAGGGATGCTCTAAAGCGCCACTCTCAGAGAAATAAACAGAGTTTTCATCCACTTCCTGCTCCGGGTCTGAGGTTAAGTGCTCTATCATTAGACTGCCCTGCTTCGGAGGACCAGCAGGAACCACTGGGAAACAGAAAACCACCAGAATGAGGAGGGAGTTTGGTCGTGAGAAAGCCATATCTGAGGTCAAAGGCCTCAAACTGCATCGTGAACCGGCAGCTACTCTCAACGGCTTTTAGCAGCGCTGGGAGTCGATTCCAAAAAAGAGTCGATTCTTTGTTTTCTTACATTGTGTACTCGATTCCACACACACGTATGTTAACAGTGTTTCATGTACTTAGTAATGTCATTTCTTATGTTGACGAATTTCATGATTTACTTCCTTATTTTGGTATCGAAAAAAAACTTGTGCGGTATCGAATCTTTGAACGATTCATCACGTGGATTCGGAATCGGAGTCGACCTGTGGTGATGAAGAACACCTGGCCCAAATGGAGCGGTGAATTTTAATTCCTTTTCTTTCTTTCTTTCAAGGGACCCAAAATTTATCTTATAGGATGAAATAAGTCATTGGCGGTAGAGTCAACATACACACACACACACACACACACATATATTTTTTTTTATTATGTATGTGTATGTATATATATATATAGTTATTTTTAATATGTAA
>JAVGWN010002714.1:0-10871 GCA_034552555.1 Semaprochilodus insignis
GAGCTGAACTTGAGCAGCTGAGTCCGAGTCTGAGCGGCTCGTGAAGCGGACTGAAGTTTTCTGGTGACCGGCAGCGCGCGGAGCGGAGCCGCACACTTACTGCGCTCGGGGCGCACGGACATGCGGAGGCGCGCGAGGGTGCGCCGCGTGGCCCGGAGGAGCGGATAAGCTCCTGGACATGTGAACGGAACGGAGGTACAACGCTAGCAGCGCGCGAGGAGCAACCACAACAACCACGACAGTGATGATGATGACGATGACGATGATGACGGCGATGACGATGATGAGGCTGCTGCACTGGCTGCTGCTCGCCGCCGTGGCCGTGGAGATGGGAGCCTCGCAAGCAGGTAGGACCACCGGTGTGGGTGCGAGGTGGGGTTTAACCTCCCCGGAGCTGGTTCGACACTGTAGAAGCTTCAGAGCAGCGTTAGAGAGTTTGAAGGAGTCTCCAGAACTTCTCCATAGTTCAGATGGAAGCTGAGTCCATCAGAGTGGGTGTTTGGTGTGAGGTGTTTGGTTCAAATGTTCTTCACAGTGGTGGTGATGGTGGGAACCACCATGTCTACAACACTCATACAGACACCTTACCTACTATACAGACCCACCAGCGAACCTACACGTGAGCTTGACCTTCTTGGGTTTCCGTGTTTCCATATGGAAGTATCTGGCAAACTGATTCCCCTGTGCCGTAAACACACCACTGTACTGTCTCCAAACATGGAAGGTGTCGAGATATTTGGGATTTCTAAAGTTTGGTAACTAAACAGCACTTTCATTGGTCTCAGAAGACCTTAACCTTCAACAGGTCAGTGTTCCTTCAGTAGGCGTGCACCGGTCATGACTTCTATGGCTAATTCCAAATTCTTCCCTTGGCTTGGTTCAATAAGCCCATACCTCACACGGTGTGGACCTCTTGTGGCTAAAGTCCCAGTATGACCAATAGAACTCGATGCTCCTTAATGGGAATTTGACCTTTGCCAGCAAATCAGTTGCCTGTCAAGTAGCATTGAACCTGGCTCTTTATCCCAGTGGCATATGCATTGCATTGAATTCATAATGCAGTTGATCAATTCCAAATCCAATCAGTGCAATATATACATAGAGAGTGATTGAGAGAGGGTTTGGTGTGAGATGTTCGGTTCAGGTGTGTGGTGGTGGTGGGAACCAGGGGTCACCATGTCTAGAACACCAATATAGCCACTTTATTTGCTCTCCAGACCCACCAGTGAACCTACACGTGTCTCCTGAGCTTATATATGGAATGTTGTTGATGGGGAAAGTCTGGAAATCTAAGTTTTCTTTAGGGGCTATTTTGGCTCACAGTGATGTGCAAGTACCCCTCCGCCGTGACTAGGTCGTAGGCCAAAATCCATCCCTAAAAACTAGCGGGGAATGATTTTCCAGACATTAGGCAGCCACTTTGTAGGCTTGTAGTAATGTGTAACTGCCTGTGGTGAAGCTAGTGGAGGCATTGAATGCTTTGGACGTCTGGTTACCATCGCCACCAGTGTGAACAGTTCAGTGTGTTTACATAGATTGGTGGATTTCACTCCACTCTGAACGACCTTGTTTACATCTTAAAGTCGGAATTATACAGGAATTCCGAGGAATCGTTGGAATTCCCACTTTAGGATAACACATATTGGTCCATAAGTGAAGCATCGGCGTTCACATACAGCCCAAGTTCGCTAACCTGATTCATGCCGAAATTGCAGATGACTTTAGGTACCGACAGGATACACTGGCATTGCCATATCGCCCACCAACCAGTTAAAGCTCAGCACTGTGGGAGTGCACATTCACCAGCTCAGCACTCTGGGTTCATTCAGCGTTGTAGCCTTCTCTGGAAGAGCTCAACACCGTAGTTGCTCAGTTTCAGCTCTGGATGAATGACCACATTTAAACACTAAGAGCTAATTCAATAGAGTACGTGCTCTTAGAGCAGCACTGTAGCGCTGTAGGAGTTCAACCTCACTGTATGAATTTAGCTCCACACTGTAAGAGCTAAAGACGAGGTTCTCCAGGTGTTCTATCAACACTGTAGATGAGTTAATAAGTCTCAGACTATCTGAGCTAACTGAACACTGCAAATAGATACTCCAAACTGCAACCTACAGTCTTAAAACTTGCTAACTCTGCTAATTCAGTCTTCCACATGAGCAAGTCTGTCATTTCCTCGTCTCAGACTCTAAAAGTGCCGTTTAGCTTCATTTAGCCTAGCGCTGAACGTAGCAAACGCATCAAAATGAGAAACATCGTTAAAGAGAAGCGGTGGGTGTTTGTAAACACTATGAGCCGGACTACAAAACCCAGATTAAGCCTAAACCCGGACTACCAAACGTACATTAAGCCTAAACCCTGACTACCGAACCCAAATTAAACCTAAACCCGGACTACCAAACCCAGATTAAGCCTAAACCCAGACTACCAAACCCAGATTAAGACTAAACCCAGACTACCAATCCCAGATTAAGACTAAACCCAGTCTACCAATCCCAGACTACCAATCCCAGATTAAGACTAAACCCTGACTACCAAACCAAAATTAAATCTAAACCCAGACTTCCAAATCCAGATTAAGACTAAACCCAGACTACCAAACCCAGATTAAGCCCGAGCCCAGATTAAACCTAAACTCGGACTACCAAACCCAAATTAAATCTAAACCCGGAGCAAACAAATCCAGATTAAGACTAAACCCTGAACACCAAACCCAGATTAAGTCAAAACCCGGACTACCGGACTACTAATGTGTTGGCGTTGTGTAGCTGTTTGAGCGCTGTACATGCTAATTCAACACTGCAGGTGTTAGTTCATAGGTATTATAGCTCAACACTGTGTGCCAATTATCAAGCGCCATGCTAATTGACAGTCTGGCACTTGTGCTATCTTATCTCAGGCTTTAAAAGTGGTGTTTAGCTTTGCTTATCTTAGCATTAAACGTAGCAATATGCATCAAAGTGAAGCATATTTAAAGAGAAGCTAGCTGTGCTAGCTGTTTGAGCACTGTACATGCTTGTTCAGCACTGTGTTAGTTCATAGGTGTTATAGCTCAACCCTGTGCGCTAATTGTGAAGTGTCCTGCTAAATCACAGAGTACTGCACTTGGGCAAGTTTTCTATGTCTCAGGCTTGTTTAGCTTAGCCTAGCCTAGCATTGAATGTAGCAATTGCATCAAAATGAAACAAACAGCTTTAATGAGAAGCTGTATTGTCAACCATGCGGTCCCAGTGTGGTCAGTGCTGGTTATCTCCGTGGAGAAAATGAATGGTGTTGTCTAAAATTGCCCCTGTGGTAAACAAACTCGAGCCATATGCACATTTTCTGTCCAAATGTCACTTCTGAAGTTGTGAAAGGGCCAAAATGAAGACATACTGGCTACTGAATTCATATTATAACATTGGCAACCCCACCAAAATCCCCAATCAAACCAGCAAGGTTGTTTTAATTAGCACATCGCTAACTACAGTTTATAATGTGCTAATCTTTTCCAGTGTTGTGCTAATTCACGGTCTTGCACTTGAGCAAATTTGTCTTTTCCACGCCTCAGGCTTTAAAAGTGTTGTTTAGCTTCATTTAGCCTAGCGCTGAATGTCAAAATGAATAAGAGGAGCTGTACTGTCAGAGTATAGAAGTTGTAATTAGCACTGTGCCAATACGCGTTGACTGCCATGCTAATTTGTGAGCCACTTGCACTTGAGAAAGTTTGTTTGAGATTCTAAAAGTGTGGTTTAGCTTTGTTCAGCCTAGCATCAACTGTAGCAAAAGCATAAGAGCAGCCGTACTGTCAATGTACAGAGGTTGTAATTAGCATGGCACTAACATGCAACTTGTTGACTGTTGCGGTATTTTGTGGGTCTTTCACTTGACAAAGTTTGTCTCCAAGTGTTGTTTGTTTAGCCTAACATTGATTGTAGCAAATGGATCGAAATGACGGAAAGGAGATGCTAAGTTGTCAGTGTGTAGATGTTTGAATTAGCGCTGTGCTAAAATGCAGCACTGTACATGCTAATTTAGCACTGTAGGTGCTAATTCATAGGTGTTATAGCTCAAAGCTATGGGCTAGCTGTCAAGTGTCATGCTAACTCAGAGTCTTTCCCTTGAGTAAGTTTATTTTTTTCCTCCTTTCAGACTCTAAAGGTGTTGTTTAGCTTTGTTTAGCCTAGCATTGAACATAGCAAATGCACAAGAGGAGCTGTACAGTCTGGGTGTAGATGTTGTGGTAATTAGCACAGTGCTAATATGCGACTTGTTGAGTCTCGTACTTGAGCAAGTCTTTACCTTGCCTTAGAGTCTGAAATTAGCATTAGCTTAGCATTGAGCATATAGATGTGCATCAAAATGAAACAAACGTCTTTTAAAGGGAAGCTAGTTTACTGTGCTGTGAGAGTGTAGCAAGCTAGCCCCATGTGTTGTAGCATGTTTACATGCTAACTCCTCCTGACTAATCGGTCAGACGCTAGCCTGACCACATGGTAGCCACAGTTATGAAGTGATTTTGTACAGGAATGACCCGAACCGAGTCGTTCATGAACCAGGTTCACACCAGTCCTTTATCTCTCTAATAAGCGTGTCATTCGTTCTAAATACAGCTGTCTGCTTATCCCTGATAGCATGAGGATAGCGGACCACTGTGGGGCCCAAATCTGATGGACTACTGGCAATTTGCTCAGCAGTTTCTGGGCCGTGGTTAAGTGGAGTATTACACCAAATTCCATTTTCCATGGCTCATTTTCCACTCCCAGTCCAATCTACTGATCCATCCCTAATTTCTGACTTTTCTAAATGAGCTTACTGAAAATAGTGAAATAGTTTCATGTGGTAACAAGCAGCTGAACTAGTTTAATTCAATCTAAATAAGCGCTTTGAATTAGTAATTCTTTAGATCTAAATATTTCAGTGTTCAGTGGCTTATTTCCATAAGAAGTCATTTTTAGGTTGAAGCAGCAAACCATTTTATTGTGGTTACTATGCTTTACGTTTGGTATTAATGTGAACTGTAAAAAAGTGCAACCTAAAAAAAATTACTTTAATTTGTCGTACGCAATTAAATAAGTTTTACTCAACTCAAAAAAAAAAAATACTTTGAAAGAATCATTTGTTCAGAGTCTTTTTTTTTTTTTTAGATTGAATAAACTTAATTTATTTGCTTATATTAAATTAGATTAATTTTTTTAGGCTGTACCAACAAAACACTTTGTACACTGTAGGACATCAATATACCCACACTGTAAAGTGTTTTGTTTGTCCAACCTAAAATATTACTTTAACTAAATGAATTAGGTTTATTCAACATGAACAAAAAATGAATTTGAATGAATAATTCTTTCAATCAGAGTAAATTTTTCAGTTGAGTAAAACTGATTTAATTGCTTACAACAAATATTAAAGTAATCTTTTTAGGTTGCACTTTTTTGCAGTGCAAGTTTACTTATGCTCATGTAGGAATAGTCATGTTTTTCTAAGAAACAAAACAAGAATAAAAAAGTAATTTTTATGCAGGAGTATTTTAATTTTTAAAATTAAGTTTTAAAATTAGAGTTTCAAATTTAAAAATAATAAAAATAAAATAGTGGAGACATTGCACTGTATTGATAATAGTCAATACCGCAGGCTTTAATATCAGAATCAGAAAAGGGAAAAATTGGCATTGTGTGTGGAAACCAGCAAGGTGAAAATTTCCCAATAATATTATATACTTCAAAATGTAATCCAATTTTGCACTTAATTTTGATCAAAAATGTAATAAAACCCCAAAATTGCAATGAGATATTAAATAGGGTCAACCTGAAACTTCCCAATAATCTGATAAATTATTAAATTACCTGTTAAAATATTATTATATTATCAGTTAAGACATTTTAAAGCTTTATTATATGGTTTTATTACATTTTTGAGCATGTTTTAAATTCGATTACATTTTTTAAATTAATTATATTAATTAAATCCATCCTGACTTCTCTATTAACAGGAATCGCTGTCAAAAAAGACTTGACCGTGTACTGTTGGTACCCCAATTTTCTGATTTGAATGCTTGAGAAGGACTAATTATTATTATTTTTATTTTTTTCATTACAAGAGAAATTATGTCGACTACGCCACTACAAGCTCAATTCTTGGTGTTGAGGCTAGATTTTGTTCTCAAAGGGCTTGAAGACATTTGTCCCGACAGTGAAGCGCAAACATTGTCTAAATATTGACATGGGAAAAGATGGTAGGCACAGCTTGAGGCAGGAACCCTCTAGAATCTTCTATTCAAGGTCTTTTTGAATAGGAGGAGGAAGCGGCTGCGGCGACTTCAGCAAGAGGGCATTATCTGGCCTCTATCCTCCGCAGCCTTCCCAAGTTTAACCTCTCTCGCGGGCGAGTGTAATAGAGAAAAAAAGCCTCTTTTGATTCCAGCGTGCCACTTTCGCCCTCGGTGGGCTTACATTCACCGCCAAAGCAAATCATCAGCGTCTTAAAGCGGAAGGGAAGCGCTCTCCGATCGCTCTCTCTCTCTCAACACTCGAAAGGGAGAGAAGCGCTTGCTGTCTGTCAGGACTAAACCACTACAGCAGGGTGTAATCCTCTCACGCGTGTCTTTCGGGGGAAGGGTGGGGGGGGGCGCAATGCTGGCGGGGCGGAGAAAGCGCCGAGGATTTGCCTTTCAGTTGCTGGAGGGTTCCAGTTCCCCCCTCTGCTAGTAATTCCTCTCAGAAAACAAACGCCCGAGGCTTCTTTATTTCTTCCGAGCGAGCAGGGGGCCGTGAGCTCCGGCAGCCTCGCACAATCCCATTCACCCTCCCTCTACTTCTTATAGCAGCTCTCGGAGCTGCTGGCCTGGTGCCCTCTCAGTCAGCTGTAGGCCTCAAACCCAAGATTCCATTTCCGTCACGCCAACTGGCACCCCGATGACGCTCCATCCCTGCGACCATCATCAGCATTCTCCACTATATACCTCCACGATTCTGAGCTCCTATAGCCGAGAATTCCGAGGTTGGTAGTGGGTGGTATGTCTATATACGGAACCCCTTTTTTGACCAAAAGAACCCTGGGTCTTGAACTGGTTCTGTTCCGGCTTCATAGAAACTTGGTGCTATTCAGGGAACCAGCCTGCGTTTGCACCAGTTTTTATTGGAGCCAAGGAACGTCAAAGGATACAGCATCAGCGTCAACAGAGGGCGCTGCACAGCGGTAGTAAACTGTAGTACCAAGATGGCAGAGCGTGTAGGGTACCTGCGAGTGTTTGGGCTGTTATTCCAGATGTTTGTTTATATCCAGAAAGCAGCACGGATCAACTACTGGAGATAAGACGTAGAGGTTCTCCAGCAGACCACTGGGGGGCACCATTGTTGCCTTCTCTTCCCTCAACAACTGACACCCACAAATGCCATCCTAGCTCAAGCGTTAAGGAACTTACTGTTTTGTAGTTCCAGCTGGGAACGAACTTTCCAGGTTCCAACTTTTTTTTGGTTTTGGTGGAAATCCACCAAAGGGGTTCAAAATGAGGACCAGAACAGAACCCGTTCCTCATTGGTGGAAAGTGGCTATATAGAAAAATGGAATGATTTTTTTTTTTGAAAATCGCTGCAATATTTGAAGCAAATGTTTTGCTTTATGATCTCATGCTCTAGCCCCAAGGCAACAAGCTAGCCAACCTCTAGCTTTGTCCTGAGGGTTCTTTCCTTGAAGGTTCCTTAACGAAGGAGTCCAAACCCAAATAATGCTTTAGCCATGCTGTTAGCAAGCTAGCAGTCTATTGCACTGAAATTGCGTCACGTGGATGGAAGTCTACTGTTAAACACTGTTCTCAGACTATGTGCTCCCAAGGCCAAATATCTGCCAAGCCCAAAGGACACTGGGCTTTACTGACCGTTCTGGTCAGATTCAACACAAACTAAACTGCCAGCGTCTTTCAGCTGTTTGAAACGATCAGTGGAACAATACTCGCTCTTTTTTCTGTAACGTCTGCAAGTTTACCCACAATACCTCACTACTTAACGGGATTGAACAGGCACGCTTCCCGTACCAAGTCCCTTTGTCTGTTTCACCACTGAAAGCTTAACGTTCAGCCATTTTGGGCTCGGCCCAATTTTTTTTACACAGGTATGTACAGCATTTTCCAAAGCTCGCATTGATTATAATGGCCATTCGGTGTGTAGCAGTGAACTGCTGTTGGGCATAACTCCAACAGCAAAATGACGACTTATGCCAGTGGTTCTCAAACTGGTTCTCAGGAACCCCTAGATAGATTGAGAACCACTGGACTATCCCAAAGGGGGCCGATGCCTAAGCATGCTCCACCTCCCCAAGTGTGTTAGTAGCTGCTGTTGTTCTTTTGGGCAAGCTTATTAATTCCACATGATCTTTATTTTGTATGTGCATGAACGGTCACACTCTTAGGACAGATTGAGTGTAGCGTCTTGGTGTCATACGTAACCTATGCAATAAGGTGGAAAGGTGCAAGCAGCCAGGACCTCCTCTAATTTGTATGGGCTATACAGTATCTATTGGGACCTAAATTATTTATTATTATTATTATTATTATTATTATTATTATTATTATTATTATTATNACGTAACCTATGCAATAAGGTGGAAAGGTGCAAGCAGCCAGGACCTCCTCTAATTTGTATGGGCTGTACAGTATCTATTGGGACCTAAATTATTCATTATTATTATTATCAAATTATTATTATTATTATTTTATTTATTTATTTTTTTTGCTTTCCAGACTGATACCAAAAATGAAACCTTGATTATCAGCCAATCACACCTTCGTTTGAGCTCTAAATGCACTTTAAATGTACATATTTTGACTTGAAAATAGAGTTGTGTGCTACGACGTCCCGTTATACTGAATGCAGCTGCCTTAGTCGCTCATTGTGTTCAACTAGCGCAAACTTCAAACTGGCCAAATTGCCTGATTAGCTATTATGCTTCCTAGCTGTTGTATTGACCCCTGCCCTCTAAGGTGTTATAGCGCTAGCCGTGAAGTGTCTCAACCAATGTTTATTTTTAATTGCCATGTTTTTGCCTGATGGAAAAATTCACCACAGGTTGCTGTACAGGTGTCAAGGTACAAGCAATGCATGTGCACCCTGAAAGGTACCGCAATGGTCTGCCAAGATCCTGCTTGTCCCCAGGAGGGGACAAGGTATGCATTTGTGGCTTGTTTTACAGCAGAACGATAAAATAAACAGTCTGGAGGTAAGACACCTTGTACGGGATTGATGTAACTTCAAAAATATAATTGCACTGGATTATGATACAGGTATGTTCCCTTAACCAAAGGGATTGGAGACATACCCTTGAGGGGACCACCCCAGTGACGGCTTACTACCTTGTTTTCTGAGAGCGTTGCTCATATCCCGTTGGTTGCACATGACTGTGAAGGCTGACAGCTGTGGAAAATCAGCTGGAACAGTTTGCAGGTGATTGTGAATGGCAGGCTTACAGTCTCAGACTACACCAGGGATCTTCAGATCCGGTCCTGGAGGGCAAGTGTCCAGCAAAGTTTGGTGATTTGCCTGCTCAGCACATCTGGTTCAGTTCATCTGTTGCTTGGCAGGTTTAGGAGTGTGCTGGACTCTGGGACACAAGGTTTGAAGGTCCCTGTACTAAAGGTGGTACCACTTGCGTCGCCAGGGTGGTACCGCCTCAGTACCTTTAGCTAGGGAACCTGATTGCACCCCGAAGCTAGAGTGACTCCACACAGGGTGTTTTGGCTCCAGGCTGTTCTGCTTTATTCTAACTTATTTAAGGTGCACAGTTGGACCTTAAAACCAGTGCGGTACCTTTAGGGAGACATGGTCCTTGAACAAAAACCTGTACCCTGCACAGAACCTTTATTTCTTATGTCTCTGCGATTCTGTTGATTCTGTTCTTTCTCAGCAAATTAGTCCTAAGTGCATCTTCTCCAGGACGACGTTTAGAACTTTTGATGAGTCTCATTTGTTACAATGCTTGGCATTGCCTTGCTGACTGGACCTTAATGTAAACTGACAAGCCAGATGGTCCGAGCTGCCCTTGTACCACTGAAAGGCCCTGATCCCTGTGTGTCCGGGAGTGTGTGTGTCTGTGCGCCTCACTCCTTTTTTTTTTTTTTCTCCATAGCCTTGGCTTTGTACCCTTCGTGAGGAGAGGGGAGGGGGTGTCGGGCAGCCCTGCAGAAATATCATTGGCGTTTCCTTGAATTTAACGGCACATATAAGTTCCTTGTGAAAGGTGATGGTCATGATGCGCGACCTTGACTCTTCAGAAGTAGTTTCCAAAGAGATAAAGACTTTTCTTCAATGGGCTAATGCTCTTTTCTGAGGGATCCCTGCGGGACCGATGGTAGGAATGGAGTTAAAGGGAACAGTCTTGGTGCAGAAGTGACTGGATGTTGGGAACGTGTCTTCTGTTCCCATTTGTACACTTCATAAACTTGTCATGCCAGATTATGTGCAGTAGTATAATAGTGTCATGTTACCCTTACTGGTAATTGCCCTGACAGATCTGATGTCATGACAGCTGATGTGAGTACATTGTGACTGGCAGAGGGGGCTGGTGGTTAAGCCCTGAATAGCTTACTGCCAAGAGTCTGGAGCCCAAAAAAATGGTATTCGGGACAGCCCTAAAATACATTTAGCAATAATTAGCATAAGATGTTACAGCATTGCCGGTAATGGTACCCTGACACTGAACAAAACTCAGTACAATGATTGAACTCTTGACAACATACTGTCCAACATCAGCCATGATGGTTATAATATGTATGTTAATGTTACCAGAATTTGTTCACCTTAACTATGTAAAATATACAGTATGCAATGAAGTGTATCGATGTATCACCAAAATTCCACCCAGTTTCAGAGTTTTGCCTAAATTTGTCAATCCCAAAATCG
>JAVGWN010002715.1:0-10871 GCA_034552555.1 Semaprochilodus insignis
GGGTGTAGACCTAGTATATCTGCGGGAGTGGGTGGAGACAACATAACTGCAGAAGTGGGTGGAGAGCTAGCATAACTGTGGAAATAGTTTTAGGACTAGGGTGACCTTGGAAATGGGTGGAGACCTAGCATAAGCACGGAAATGGGTGGAGGCCTTGGGTAAGCCTGACTCTGTATGACCTCTTAATTCCTCCTGCAGAATGAGAAATGTCACCTGCTGGTGGAAAACGAGACGCAGAGACTGAAGTCCCTGGATGAACACCACAGCCAGCTCATTAAAGACTGGAGAGAGCAGCTCAAACCCAGGAAGAAGGTGCGTCATTCATGTCCATGATGCATACAGCAGCAGTTACACGGCCCAACTGGTGCCGTCCTAGCCGGTCCACTCAAGCAGTGGCGCAGTAACGCTGTTTGTGTCCCTCAGGCTCTGGAGGACGAGCTGAACCAGAAGAAGCGAGAGCAGGAGATCTTCTTTAAGATGAGTGAAGACGTGGAGTGCCAAAACCCCGCCTCCCCCAACAGACTCACCAAATTCCTGCCTTACTCCGAGTCCTCCACCACATAGAACTCCTCACGCACTTTCTCACCACTCATCGTCGTCCAGCACTGACCGCTACGCCCAGTACCGGCTAGCTCTGACAACTCACGAGGAGTTGGCTCCGCCTTAAAATGACAGTTTGGCATCAAATCAGATTTACAGTTTTCACAGAAGCCCAAATGACGTTAACTAAGTCGTGTTTGGAGTCTGAAGTCTGCTTCTTTAGTTTTGCACTGGAGCTAACAAGCTAGTTTATAGCCCACCGATTAGCACGACATCACCGCGCACCCACCACCGTATCGGGGTTCTCAGTTGTCCGTAGTACATCTGCTTATGTTGTCTGTATGTTAACAGCGACGTTAACCACATTAGCAAGTCTATTTGAGAACTCTGTAACTCTACAGGTGTGCGCTGATGTAGGCAGGGTGGGGTATTAGCTTCTAGTACTTGTTAGCCTAGGTTAGCATCACAGTGCCAGTGCCAATCTAAAGAACCACCACGGTCTCTATTGGCCTTTCAAAACAGTGAATATTGGGTGCGGCCTCTTTGCAGGCTGTTGTGGCCTTAAATGCTTAGTTATGTCCAGCTATCAGTCGGATCACGTGGCTGCTGATGCCAAAATAAGAGTCTCGAGCGACCATGAAGGGAACCATATTTGCTTTCTTGATTTTAATGTGAGTTTTATTAGCGTCAGCTAACAACACAACCTAAATACTGACTAGTAGAAATACTTTCTTATTTTCACTTCCATTTTCTAACAGGGACGTTATAATTATTATTAGTATTATTATTATTGTTATTATTATTTTTATTATTATTAATGAAATGTTGTTACATCTTGCTCCAAAGCTTTGCTTTTCTATCCCAGCTTCTACCAAACCAAAACCCCTTTATTAGCTACTACGGTATGTGCCTTAGTTCCAAACCAAACCTTTTTGGACATTAGAGTATAATTAGAGATGCCAAATATGTTGTACATAAAAGAAGCTATATACGTATTTTTATTATTTCTATTATTATTTTTAAGAATGACTATCGATATAATGAAAGTCTAAATGTCACTTTAATTTCTAGCAGTTATAAAATCAGCATGTGTACAAACGTTAAACGCTGAAACCGTTTCCATGGTGACGCTGCGGCGGGCCATATAAGGAGGTTAGTTGGTACTTCCAGCTGCGGTTTGTATTTATCGTTATGTTTCCAGTTGTATCGTTTTAATATTTGTCACCAACAATGTGAGTCTGAATCCGTCACGGAACTGTGGCGACGTTACTGTAAGGCAAAACANAGTATTACTTTTCCATTTAGCCTGAACAGTGGTATATGTGGGAGGCTGTTTTTCCGGCAGCAGTGCTGAAAGTGCGAGTGATGAACGCGTTGTTGGATCACTGAGCTGCCTCTCTGAGCACTGACACCCGATTTAAGTGCAATATGTTTATCTAGTACCAAATATTCGATCCTAGTGTTCTGCAGTGGTCTTACTGCGTCCCAGTTATCCTTTATACTTTAGTGGGCAGCAGAAATCAGGTACAGGAAGACTTGGGTGGTCTTTGTTAATCCCCGACCCCTCCTCTCTCTCTCTCCACATGTCCCTCCCCCTCTACCCCTCCTTTCTTTTTAATTGCTTCTAAAAATCAGTTTATTTTCTTCCGCCGACTCGTCTGACTGCACTGCGGTGATTCTTCCTCCTTTTTGGGGCTTTTTGGTAAAAGAAAAGAAGGTGTTGTTAATGTATTGGTAAGCACTGTACAGAAATCTAATAAATAAAGAATTTTATCATTCACGTTTGGCCACTAACTGTCTTTCCTGTTCACCAGCGTACATGAACCGAGCAATCGATTTCGGTCACAATGATACTATCAACAACAGCGTACTGGTTACAGAGAGGTGTGAAGGAAACGGTGCCTCCTCGTGAACGCGTCTAATCATCGGTTTCGCATCGTCAGCAGGCTGATACACGCTCGCTATCATTTGGAGCTTGGAAACTTCTGGCTGGTCGTGGCCGTTTTGCTGCTTAGGTGGAGATTTTTGTTCTTCGCTTGCTTTGCCGTTATTGACACCGTTATCGGAAGGACTGTTGGTGCCATTGTGCTGGATGGACTCACCTGAGCTAAGGCTAGGCTCTGGTGGTTTGGATGGACGTAGCTCGCTCCGCCGGTTGGTAATGTCCAACTCACTCTTGGCCTGGGGTTCAGGTTTGGCTGGAGGCGCTGGCTTGGGCCTTAGGACCGGTTTAGGCTTGCTGGGCTGACAGACTCGGTCTGCTCCTCTTGGCTGTCCGGCTTGGGCTTGTGGGGGGGTTGCTTTGGCGCAGGCTTCAGGTTGAATTTCTTGACCTCCTTGACGGACACCTTGTGGCCACACTCCAAACCCATCTCGTTCCGCAAGTGCAAAGCCTTGTTCTTCTCGTCCCTCTTTGGCTCTGGAGGTTTGTACGGAGCTGATTTGGGGGGTGACACTAAAGGCATGATAACCCCGCGGGGCGGGAGGAAGTTTGGAAGCCTCTGGTTTGGCCCCGCACGCATATCCCACAGGTCAGTGCAGCGTTCTTTAGCTTCCATGGGCTACGGGAGCAGAAGCCCCCTCTGTGCCTCAGTGCCTCTGTTCCTGTCCCGTAACTTTTGGCCTATCAGTGTGTTGTACACATATTCGTCCAAACCATAAATGAGCACATGAACTGAGCAACCGATTTCAATCACAACAGACACTGACCGTATTTTTTGGGGGGTTTATTAGAAATAAGGACATAAAATGGCACAGTTGACGTACGATCAACAATGCAAATAGCGTACGGGTTACAGAAAGGTGTGAATGAAAAGGTGCCTCCTCGTGATCGCGTCTAATCATCGTTTACGCATCGTTAGCAGGCTGATACACGCTCGTTCGTGTCTATCCAGACCTCATGCTCAACAGAGCCGTGGCCAAATGGTTCTAGTTCCGTTTTCAGAATTGCTGCAGACGAGTACGTGTTAAACTCGAAATGCAGTCGCTCTTATGGCTGAGAGAAACGGCTGAAGGAAAGCAACGAGGAGCGACCGTAACTTTCGTCCCTCATCGGTAAAGTGAATATATATATATGATATCTGAATATTTCTTTAACACTGTTCATCAGTTTCCTCAGCTTTCCCAGCCAATAACAGCAAAATTACAACGTAGATAGTTCTAAGTAACTTAACATTTAACTACAAAACTTCAAATGTAGTGTTAATAAAGGAACAAACACCTACTCAAACGTATACTTGAAACCAGTCAAGCATGCATGTTAATTCAACATTAAAATGATTGTAAAATACTGTATCTAAGCACCATCATCGGTGGCATGAACATGCCTCAGGGCAACACTGATGAAGAACAGTGTGTATGGACGGTCTGAGGTATCGTGTCAAACTCCTTTGTTCCGTTGTATGTACACACTATAGTATAGGATAGTCCTTAATCATGTCGGATCAGCGGTTATTAACATTAGTCACCGCGTTAATGTCCTGCTCCGTTATTAATTTACTTATCATTGTGTTTTCCTCATTTCCTCATGTTTCATTTCACTCCATTCTGTTCTCCTTTTCTCGTCAATGCCACAGTGATGAAATCTGTGAACTCCATCGACTCCTAAAAAAAGTGCAAGTTGAAGCATTGCAGTAACCCAAAAATTTGGCTTAAAAAGTGGATAAATAAGCAAAATAATACGTACAAAAACAAAAAAACAAAACGGAGATTAGCATTAGCACTTTACAAAACACTGTTATTATATAAAGGTCGGCTGCGTTATTATATTAGCACTTCGAGCGCCTGGCTAATTTCTCCCACTGAAGGATTAGTAAGCTCTACCAAGCGGACGTGTCCTTGAACGGCTGGTTTTCGGTATGGAGTCGGCTGGCTCAAAAGCGCATCATCTCTTCCACCTGTTTGTCGGTTGACGTGCTTGACTCGGAGTCGTTTCACTAGTGTGCAGAGCGTCGCTGGCCAAAGAAAAACAAGTATCTCCAAAATGGCAACTTTACAGGAGAGGCCAAAAACCTCATTTAACTGAATGTAAGTCAATGGAACCAGACGTCTTTCCAAACGGGTTGGGCCATTTCTGTTGGTCCATTCATCATGAGATTCTCACTGAGTGTAAACAGCAGCCCACGTGTTCAAACGATGCATAAAAGTAAAAATAGACAAAAGTGGAGATGCATGGTTTTCATTGGACAGCGGCGATATGTAAATAGGCTTGGAGAACTTCATATAATATCTATAGGCACGACAGCAGCGGAGGCCGCGAGGAGTCATTAATATATTGCTAGTTTCTTATAGCACTAAATATAAAAATAGTATGAGGCTGGTTAACATGCATAGAACGATGGGTTAGGAATGTGAGGCAGTCGACTGTTTCTCCCAAAGAAGAGTCTCGGCCCCACACGTGTGTGTGTGTGTATATATATGTATTCCACCCACGTCCCCAAGGGGACAGTCAAAAACTAGCAAGCGCAAACAAATGAACCTTTGATCTGTCTGAACTTGCGAAAGAATGGAATGTAACGAGACCTGGACTAAAAAAAAAAAAAAGGTACCCATAAATAAAACGACTCATTAAATACAGGACATTAAAAACAAGGGGCCTACGAGTACCTAGTGTTTCTTGGTCAGGTAATTGGAAGGGATCCAGCCCTCGGCCATCGACCCATCACTCACATTTTTACAAAACCACCAACCGGTGCTGTTCTTCTCCAGCACCTCGAACACGGCGCCCTCTTTAAAGCCGGGCGTCTGGTCGTCTCCTTCAAAGTCCGCTATCGCCAGGAACAGCTCCTCTTTGGCTGGATCTTTGATCAGGGGTGGAAGTTTGTCTCTTGGAGGACCGGGTTTGTCAGCTTTGATGGGGGGCTTTGGCGGCACAGGCACTTTGGCCTTGGGCTCTTCCTTCTCCTTGTCTTTAAAGGGAGGTGGCTGGAAGGCCTTTGGCTTGGGCGGTGGTGGTCTGCTCTGAGGGACTGCGGGCTTGGCCTCCTGAGCCTCGTTCTGTGGAGGGGCTTTGGTTTCGGTGGGGCTGGCTGGCTCGGAGCTCTTTTTGGGCGGAGGAGGCCTTCTAGGTACACCGCTAGGCCTCTGCGGAGGTTCCTTGTGGACAGGTAGTTGGAGCTTAGAAACTTCTGGCTGGTCGTGGCCATTTTGCTGCTTAGGTGGAGATTTTTGTTCTTCACTTGCTTTGCCGTTATTGGAAGGACTGTTGGTGCCATTGTGCTGGCTGGAATCACCTGAGCTAAGGCTAGGCTCCGGCGGTTTAGACGGACGTAGCTTGCTCCTCAGGTTGGTAATGTCCAACTCGCTCTTGGCCTGGGGTTCCGGTTTGGCAGGAGGAGCTGGCTTGGGCCTTAGGACCGGTTTAGGCTTGAGGAAGGGTGCTGGGCTGACAGACTCGGTCTTCTCCTCTTGGCTTTCCGGCTTGGGCTTGGGGGGTTGCTTTGGCACAGGCTTCAGGTTGAATTTCTTGACCTCTTTGACGGACACCTTGTGGCCGCACTCCAAACCCATCTCATTCCGCAAGTGCAACGGCTTGTTCTTCTCGTCCCTCTTTGGCTCTGGAGGTTTGTCCGGTTTGAATGGAGCTGATTTGGGGGACACTAAAGGCATGATGACCCCGGGAGCGGGAGGCTTAGGTGGAAGTGGTTTGGAACTCTCCGGTTTGGGCTTTTCCTCTATTTCGAGGCTTTTATTAATGGATTCTCTTCGGGGCGGGAGCGCTGGTTTCTCTTCAGCAGGAGGTGCAGAAGGAGCTGGAGGTAAAGGTGCAGAGAAAGGAGAACTGCTCTTCACAGCGTTGGACTTCCAGTCTCTCAGTTTGGGACGTGTGGCGAAGTCAGCACTAGAAGAGGGCTCATCTGGCAAGGGCTTGGACCAGGCATCTTCTGTGCTGTTGCTACTGGGCTGACCATCCTCCAGCTTCAGCTGGGCCATCTCGCCTGGCAGAGGGGCTAAGAAATTAGGTCTGGAGGCATTGCTGGTCTTCTTGTACTTGTCCAAGAAAGTTACAGGAGCCCAGCCTTCTTTCTCATCGATCTGAATGTACCACCAGCCACTGGAGTTCTTCTCGATCACCTGGAAAACACAGAATGGATCATTTCTTTTTTCTTTTTTTCCTTTTAAGGATGTTTTTATCAGGCGTACTTTTATTTTGGCCACCTCTACAGTACCTTAAAAAACGCCAACTAATTCTTAAACTCTCTGGTGAAGTCCTTGGCAAGATTAGAGTTGGTTTTCAGGTATACGTTTGAGGTTAAAGTCAGGGTTAAGGAGAGTGTTAAGTGGACTGTTATGAAAACATCATTCAATAAGAAATATTTGGTTTAAAGGAGCAATCTGTAAAATGACCCGACCTGTTAAAATCACCCAACTATCTATAGGGGGCAACATATCACCAGAAGAGGCACAGTCCCTCCTCCTCCTCCCTCTTCATCACTTACCAGGGTAGCGAGTTCAGCATTAAACTTCATCTGTTTACTCTCCAAAAGCGTCTCCAGTCATGGAAAGCAGCATCGCTGCTAAATCGTTGTTTTGCTTCTATTTATATTCTCCTGTTTACTGCCGTACATGGATTCCTGGTGCGAGCAGGTGACGCCGGTCGTTGTAACGGCCCCCTACCAAGAGCTTCAGCCACTGTTGTGTTTACTCTCCTTTATTGCCTACTTGTCCTTTAATTATCTAACTGGGAGCAGCACCTTTAACATGACTGACGAGATAAGAAAGCTTGGGGCAGTGCTACTTCTACATCCTCTCACATAGTACCGATTCGACTCAACACCACAGTGACTCATTATCACCTCCTGAGGCACAAAAAGATTGCTGTTAATTTTGGAATGTCTTAAACCAAAATTCCTAACATTGCTCCTCGTACTTGTCTTAATCCTATGATAGATTGGCGACCTGCTCAGGGTGTTTCCTGCCTTCTGCCTACTGAACACTGGGGTAGACTCCAGCACCCCCCATGACCAGAAGGATAAAGCAGTTTAGAAGATGAGTGAGTGAGTGAACCTAAAGAAGGACATATCACATATTGCTCCTTTAATGTAAGTGAAAGCATCTACAAAGCATCTACAGTGGTTGCTTAACATTCCACTTCTGGATTGAGCTCAGGTATAAAAGTTTGATCCCAGGTTGTGTTCAGTAACTTGCACTGTCTCTCTCACCTCAACTTTCACTCCTGCCTGGAAGCTGATCCCATCAGGGATGGTGGTCTGAAAGTCAGCGATGGTGTAGTACTCTTCTTCTACCTGTGGAGGCACTGGAGGCTTGGGCAAGTTCACTCCTCTAGGCTATAGGAAGATAACCAGAGAGAAAGCAAGACACATGTGGTTAGAGCTTTGAAAGCCTGAAGAGAAAACTTCAGCAGTGTGGGTGGGATTAACTGTTAGCTTAGCCAAAAAATCGGATTCACAGACCTGTTCACAGAATGTGGTAGCTTTGTGTCCGAGTGCTTACTCATACTTACTGCTTACTCAGTTTCGTACTGAAGCCATCATGCCAAGTTGGCTAGCAAATGATGGAAGCCTTATGACATTGTAGAGCATATAGGGATGCACAGAATGTTGGGCAACCGAAATGTTTCAGCCAAAAATGGCAAAAGAACATGAAAAGGCCGAACAATGACGCCTCATTTCTCCACTGTGAGTCACACGGGAGCATGCTGACGCTTCACGGCTTTTATTTAGTTTCAAGCATTCGAGGCAAACGGAGCTCGAGACAGAGTAAAGAACAGAACAGAGCCGCTACAGCGAGGCAGACAGACAGCAATACACACACACACACACACACACACACACGCTCGTTCTCTCGGTGCCACATCCTCCTTAAAGAAACACACACCCCAATTTTACGGCAGCACGATAAAATCACAGCCAGCCTGGAGTGAGGTGCTCTTGGTCAATGCAGCGAACATGTCATCAGATCAGGGCCACGCCTCAGCCAAAAGTAGGCTACTTTGCCGTATCTGGGCCAGAATCTGTGGACCAGATCGGGTTTGGGACAGGTGGGCCAAATGCATGTTGTAAATATGTGGGCCACCTTTGGCTCACAGCAGATTGCCAGTGCTAACAGTGGGCCAGCAGTGCCATGTCTTTGCCAGATGTGGCCCACATTTGCTTGCTATCTGGGATTTATCCTATTCAGTTTATGCTGAGGTGAAAAAGTGGCAAAATGAAATGATAAATTATAAAAAATAAAAATAATAATAATAAATAACAAAATTAATGAAACCCCCCAAAAAATAAGTGTTCGGTATTCGACCTTGAGCCGAATTATTAATTTTGTTCTGTTTTTCAATTTTCATTTCAGTGCATCTCTAATAACATACTATCATTATAAAAATGGCATAACTAAAACAGTAGTCACAGCCATCCGGACGTAAAGCCTAGATGTCGTATATTAGTATTTTTGAACGTTTGGACGTGCACTGTTCTAGATGTATAGTGAATTAACACAAAGTCTATTTGAGATTTGACCAGAGGACAAGGTGTGTGCCAAGTATATGGTGATCTCGGTGTGCAGCTTGCACTGTATTCGGCGGTAGACCAGATTTCCTTCCTTGTTTGCCACATTTGTGAGAAAGTGAACCAGTGCTTTAATGAAAGTAGCGTTCTTACTATTGTTAGATCGCGGCGTGGAGGAGGTCTCTGTCGTGCCCCAGCTTCTGCGGAATGAGGAAAATGTGATTTTAGGATGAGAACTGAAGACTAACACGTTTAGGGGAAAGCTGTACTTGGAGTAGTAGCTCAAAAACAAGCAGGAGGAACATGAAACGATCAAAAGGCAACCTGAATCCAAAGTCACCATTTCATCTGATGAGTTATGGTCAAAGTATGTGTGCTCGTTAATGCTCGTTTCACGCTTAACCCCTTAAACCTCGGGCTCATTAGTCAGTTATTAATCTTAAGGCTTATTACTCAGTAACAACTACAAACTATTCAATAACTGCAAGGAAACTGATTTGCATGTCATACGGTTATGAGCTATCTTTGTATGAGGGTAAGGAGGTTAGCTGAGAATACGAGAGATATGAACGAGTACCAAGTACAGCTTCTCCCTGCTCTTGGACAGGCACATTCTTCTGAAATGAGCTTACTGCGCTTGTTGTCTGGAAAGGGAGTAAAACGCTCTCTCTGGTTCTCCTTGTTCTCTTTGCTCGCATTCTGCTGCCTGCAGGCTCCGTCCAGGTCATTGGTGCTGGCATGAGCTGCGGCTCCAGCAGCCATTTTCTGGCTCAGGATGTCAGCCTTCTTCAGATAGGACGCTGGGGCCCAGCCCTCTCGACCTTGGTACCTACAAAGGACGTAAAGTTCAGTGTTTATTTTATTTATTCTGCTTAATCTTTTAAATGTAGGCATGATGATCATAATGACGGTTATACTAGTTAATGTTAGTCTGTTTTGACAATGTTTGGTCTACTATATATATACACATACATATATACATACACACACACACACACACACACACATATACATACACACATAAATATAAACACACACACACATATATATATATATATATATGTGTGTGTGTGTGTGTGTGTGTGTGTGTGTGTGTTTATATTTATGTGTGTGTGTGTTTATATTTATGTGTGTGTGTGTGTGTGTGTGTGTTTATATTTATGTGTGTGTGTGTTTATATTTATGTGTGTGTGTACATTCATTTTGTCATAGTTCAACTATTCCAGCATTCCTCAAACACAAAAAGACAGACAGGTCTGGGGATCGGGAGATCTCTACTCCCTGGTGCAAATATGTAATTGCATGAAATGTGAAACAGAACATTTTGTAATGTTGGTTCCAATCTGATGATCTAATCTGCTGCTAGTGAGTGCGCTGAAAGAGAATTCAAAGAGGATTAAAAATAATAAGAACTTGGTGAAGGACGCGTCTCCTGAGGGTGAGAGTGAAGTTTCTACTGTCACCGTGTCTTCAACAGTATAACACTGATGTTGCAGCTGAGACCTAAACATCAAATCAGACCTTCTTTTTCGAGTCTGTGTGCGTGTGCGTGTGTGTGTGTGTGTGTGTGTGTGTGTGTGTGTGTGTGTGTGTGTGTGTGTGTGTGTGTGTGTGTTCTGGCAAATTCGACCCAATGGCAAAATTATTACTTCAGGCTTTCCAGGGCGGCTCACAGCAGCACATTCACACCATGTTTTAGTGCTTTTCCTTCTAATGTAAAAATTCTACTTCTCTTAAATTCAACAAAAAGTACATAGTCCTGCTGTATAATCAATAAGTATGAATTTATGAAAACAGCTCCCTCCCTCTCTATCTACCTACCTGTCTCTCTGTCTCTGTCTCTGTCTCTCTCTCTCTCTCTCTCTCTCTCTC
>JAVGWN010002716.1:0-10870 GCA_034552555.1 Semaprochilodus insignis
ACCGGTTTTACAGCTTTGGATTGCCCCACAATTTCCAGCTATGAAGTTCCGGATATCTAGCTTACGGAATATATAGTTCTAATGGAATACCTCACAGCGAGAGTTAACAAAGCCAAGCAGGGAACCGTTAGTAACTGAGAGAGACTATTATGTATGAATCTACTCAGGAATTGTAGTTCTTAGGTGATCTGTCTACAGTCTGGTTGTTTATTCTGTGATCTAAATATTTTTATTAAGGAGCGTTTTGATAAATTTACATTGTAATGAGAAAATACTTCAATACTCCCATTTTTAAACAACTGCAAAAAATATCAACATACATACAGTCAGCACATCCAACATACTACACTCAACAAACACCCACCTGACCCAACCCTTCCCAACGAACGCCACCTTATCACTGACCAAGTCAACTCTAATTTATGGATATGCGCTTTTTACAACAGGCACCATCACAAAGCAGAATTACAGAGAATCCGGGTCCAAGCCCCCAGAGAGCAAGCCAAGGAGAAACTCCCTCAGAGCAAGAGGAAGAACCCTCGAGGGGAACCAAGACTCAAAAGGGGAACCCATACTCTTCAGGTCGACCCCGGATAGATCAAACACAGTAAGGATCAGAGTTTATAATTACAGTCAACACTGAATAAGAGCTGATTGTTAAGGTTAGCCACAATCTCTTTAAAGACAGGAAACCAAAGGATCCCAGATCAAACTGACCAAGTTCGTGCAGCATGATTTATTATGGCTCTAATGTCCTATTATCATTTCTGGAACAAGACTCTTAATCAGCTCAGTGTAGGTGAAGAGACTCGAGTGTCTCTCAGTCCACCAGTCTTTAATAGAAGATCAGTAATTAGTCTGACACTGACGTCTATTACAATCACCATCAGCACAGAACACTGAAGGAGAACCGGTTCCATTAGCTAGAACCATAAAATAACTTTTTGAAAACAAGTAAAGATTCAGTTTAAGATTTATTTTACTTTTACAAGTTTAATAAGAACTTGCTTTAAACAGGATCACTAACCAGTTTCTCCTTTACTGTACTGCATCTGTAGGTCTCTGTTCATAAACACAAACCAGCCAAAACACATGTACTATAAAAGGAAACAGAGTTTATATACATTCAGAAAAAGACACTCGCCAGTCACGCGTACATGTGTACATATTTCCATATTGTGTCTATTTACTCACAAAGTCAGAACAATATGTTTTACCTGCTGTGCCTGATCCACTCACACCAGCCCAACACACACTAACACACCACCACCACGTCAGTGTCACTGAGGTGCTGAGAATGATCCACCACCCACATCATACCTGCTCTGTGGAGGTCCTGTGGGGGTCCTGACCATTGAAGAACAGGGTAATACAGTACACAGAGAAAGAGATGGACTACAGTCTGGACCTGTACAACTACAGAGTGTCCTGTATGGTCAGTGGAGCTGATACAGTGGACAGTGAGTGTAGTAGATACAGGGAGGTGGTTATCATGTTGTGGCTGATCGGTGTGTATAAAAATAAATAAATAATAAATAATAAACAATAAACAGAGCTTTCCTTTTATTTCACATCACTACCGAAACACTACAGCACATTGACAGCATATATAAGCCAGACTCAGCTCAAGGTTTTCAGTGTTGGGTATCTGCAGCCATCATGTCACTTCCTTGAAAGGCTTCTTGTGCGGTGGATAGCGAGAATGTGACAAATTTCCAGTGTGCAGTGCAAACGACCGCTCTGTTTGTAGGAGCTGACCAGCAACATTGTGTGAACATGCTGAAGACCACATGAATCACCACAACCAATCAGCACAAGTCCACTTTCACCACACTGTGAGTTTCAGCTACGACTTCCATCATTAGTTATTAGTGTAAAACATATTTAGAGAACAGAACCACATCACAATGCTTTATTTTGGATCGATGACCCAAGTCTTTATTTTTGGACTGGTGACATCTTGAAACGAACGGATGTAAATGGAGAACTTCCCTCAAACGGGCCTCTTCTGCAAACGCAGCTCAGTTTTGGTGTTGAAAGCTAAAAGCAGAGGGGCCTGGTTTTAGCCCATAGGCAGAAACAGTGAGATACAGTAGCACAACCGCTTAAACTGTACAACAGCCCAAAGCTGCTTTGCCGGCCATGTTACGTGGTACTTGGTGAAGTTGTCATAGTGTTGGGACAGGTGAGAGTAGAATGTTCAGTCAGATCCTTGATGCCTCCGAGTGTTTCCCTCGTTCCTTTAGATGTTAGTAATGTAGATGTTGTAGGCATGTTAAGCCCGAAGTACACGCCAGCTGGAGTTCCATCCTTGCCACAGTTACATGGTGATGTTACCTCACAAGACAATCCTTATCGGCCACCTGTAGGGGTGTGGCTTGTAGCAGGATGGTCAATCAGAACCAAAGTGCCGAGCTGGCCAATCAGTGTAAATTAGGCTCATCGGGAGGCAGGGCTTAAAGACACAGGAGCTCTAACGCAGCTTTTCAGGCAGAGGCAGAATACAGACGTACAAAATGGGAAAAATACTGTGTTTTGGGAAAACTGCAGCTAAATAGGTGTGTGTGTGTGTATGTGTGTGTGATTAGTCCTATTAATACCATAAACAATACGGTATGAGAGCCATTCTGAGGCCCAATCCCATTTCACCCCTAACACGTAGCCCTGCCCCTCCGTTTTGCGTGTTCAGGTCTAGGGGTAGGGTTGTCCCGATTGGTGTTGAGGTGGAGGGGGAGGGTGAAGTGTTGGGGCTACATGGTCCTTCAAACGGAGAGACCCATAAATATGAGTACTGTCTCTGTTAAAGCCGCTGTACTGTAAGATCACCATGGTAACAGCGTTTTATGGTCATTTTCTTCATAACACGTGTAAAGATCACTAGTAATACGCTGATGTCTCGGGACTGCCTAGCGGAATTTCCCGTTCCACCTTAAATGGTGCAGCAGTTACGTTCTGGTACCTGCGGTTTCTGAAGAATTCTTGGTGGTGATAATAAATAATGGCCCCCCTCTTTGAGGTCATATGATGTCCTAAATGTGTTTAAGCAGTGAGGAGCTGAACTCCACCCTCCTCTGCTGTCACTGCAGACCGGCAGGGTCGCCTACAGAGCACCGCCAGCAGCCTGTTAATGAAGTCATGTAGTTTGTGTTTGTGCTCTTGTTTATTGGGGACTCGTTAGACTGATTGATGTGTAAAACTGAAGTTCATGATTTTTGTCTGTTTACATAAAAGCTGCTGACGACACCTGATGACGTATCCGGTTCTTGAAGGGTCGTCCCATTTCACGGTGGGGGAAGAGTTCACCACTAGCCCTTCTAACTCAGTTTCAAGGGGAGGGTTACACCCGAAAACAAGGGGCAGGGGTAAAATTGAGGGATTGGGCCTGAGCAAAAGGAAGTAAGATTATAGTGCAGGTGTGCTTTTCAAGCCAGTGAATTTCTTTGACCTGAGAGAATCTACAAAACACTTCAAAATAAATTCTGCTCTTTAATTTACCGCAGATTTCAAACAGTTCTTTTAAGCAATAAAAGCTTTCCAGAGCGAGAGAAGGAGAAAACCACAACGTGGAAAACAACATGTTGAAGAAGGACAAGCTGCTCAGTCTGATATTGCAAAGAGGAAGTTACAGGGCGAGTGAAATCAAGCAACAACCCGAGATTCAGCCCAGCGTGTGGCTGAAAGCGGGAGCTTCCTTTTTATGCTGACCTGAGACCAGCTACACTGGCCTAAACAGTCCACACTTAACCAATCTCAGATCAGTATCAGACGTCACGCTCTGACAACCTCACACTCATAAAGGTCGGATCAGCACCTGAGAACTACAGCACTTCCTGTTTTCACTGTAGAGAAACACCACCTGAGACAAAACTAACCTCAAACTCAAGTAGGACAGAAAAAAAAAAAGAATGTGAGAGAGAGAGAACAAACACACAAACAAACAAACAAACAAACAAACAAACCATACTGAGAAGAGACTGCTCTGCGTTTACTCGTGTATTTCTCTTAATCATGAGCCTCAGCACGTTCTTGTGGTTCAATTTACAAGCTAAGTAAACAGGCTGGTGCGTCTGCATCTCCATCCACACAGCCCAAAGTAGGGATGCACCCAAACAAGCGTTTTTAGCCGAAGCCGAAACTGAACAAAATTAAACACTTAAGCCGAATACTGGTGTTTTTACCGCGTTTCATTAATTCTGCCACTTTTCCACTGTTGTATAAACAGGCCAAATCCCAGATAGCAAACGGATGTGGGCCACAACTGGCAAAGATATGGCACTGCTGGCCCACTGTCAGTATTGGCAATCTGCTGTGAGCCAAACGTGGCCCACATATTTCCAACATGTATTTGGCCCACCTGTCCCAAAACAGACCACCAACAACATCCCAGCAGACATACCAACAAGGCACACTCTGATCAAAAACCCAAAACAGAGCGGCTCACTCCACACTGGCTGTGGTTTCGCGCTGTTGTGAAATTGGGGTGTGTGTTTCCTTAAGGAGGACGTGGGCATGCGTACCAAAAGTGCAAAACTGCGAGCAAGAGAGAGAGATAGCATGTGCTAAGCAAGCTGCTGTCTGTCTAGGTCAGAGTTCTGTTTGGTTCGAATGCTTCAAAGCGAATACCGCTCTGGTTCCCATCTACATCCGGGAGCTAGAAAAAGGTAACAGCGTCATTAAAAACGCCATTGTTCGGGATTAATTATTCAGTCTTTTCACCGAAAGTGGGTTTTTTTGTTGCCATTTTCGGCTGATAAACTTCGGTTGCCGGCCTTTTGGTGCATCCCCAGCCCTAACGCTACGCTGAGTGGCTGGAACTGAAAGCTCTCCGAGCTTTAAGATCACAGTGGTGTTTAACGTTTACCCTCGTTTGCAATAACCACCAATACATTAACCCGTACTTTAGTCACTAACACCGCTTTCCGATAAAAACGGCTCCTTCCCTTTCACTGCAACGTCAACAGGAAGAAACACTCCAGACGGCGCTTTTCCAGACAAAGCAGATCGGATGTTCGGGACATTAAGGACCCCCTACATACGCAAACACTCCTCCTCGACACACCAGAATAGAAGGTCCAAGAGCGTCAAGACAAAAGCACTCTCTCCAAAACAAACAAGCAGACCTCACACAGTTCCTGATCACGTTTACGCTCATCATCAAAAGAACAGCTGCACAAAGACCGGATCAACCCACAGGAATGAAACTTGGTGTGTAGGTTTGACATGGTGAGACATGCTAATGATTCGAGTTTCACACTCAGCCGCACATGTGATGTAAGCAAGGACGGGTCTTATCTCTGTACCTGACTGACCCAACAGCCACGATTACAGACATCCAGCGAGCAGTGATGTCCTCCACGAGTCATCCTGTTAGTGCAGCACCATTGGCAGACGGCTGTACCACGCAGGACTACATGCACACAGACCGTTACCACGACTGTCCTTAACACCACGTCACCGTCACCAAAGACTGCAATGGTGTCATACCAGACTGTCGCGGAGTGACTCTGAGTGGCGTTGGGTCATCTTCAGTGACGAGTCCCGCTTTTGTCTTGGTGGAGACGACCAACGAATCAGTGCGTGGAGGCACCAAGATGAACGGTTTGTTGTCACACGTCACACAGAAGCACACCTGATTCCACTTGTTTAAAATCCCACCCAAGTGAGCACGGTTCTTGAAAAGAATATTTGTCCACACGAAAACAAACATATATCAACAGCAGCCAAGCCAGCAGGTGGCTACAGAAGCCTAACCCTAAAGCCACATTGGCCAATCGGAGGCCTGTCTGCGTCCCTAACCACACACATATATACTTTACATGCTACAGTAGTTAATGCACTTTCACTGGTGCTGCACTACTGTACACACTGTTTGGTGCTGAAGTGTGTGGTTTGGGATGCAGCCCCTGTGTGGTGCGAGTGCTGGATATGACCCCTCTGTTCCAAGCCAGAAACTGTTTTCCCATCTACACCACATCACTGAAAACAGAGTTTGAGTCTGAAAGGAGTTCTCAGTGGCCTTACTGTTATTTGTGGATGGACGAAAGACCAAAAAAAAAATACCCGTGTCCGTGTGGACAAGGCCTCAGTGTGCTCCTGTGCTCCTGTCCAAGGTGGACCCAGGTGGACAGGACTGGACACCCAGCTGTATTTCTACCGCTCTATAAACTGTAGGCCCAAAGCCCTCAGATCCCTTTCCCACATAAAAGCAGCTGCACTTTCGATTTTCATCTAATCCCTAGTAGAGACACTGCAGTATTGAGACCAGATCAGATTAAGAGTAAGAAAACGAGAAAAGGACACGGGTGCAGGAAACGCCTCAGCATGCAGAGCGCCTTAAGACTGCTTTGATCTATTTACAACGTGTGTGAACCTGCATTTGAAGCATGTGTCAGCATAATGCCTGGAAATCAGGTCTCATTTCCTGAGCAAGTTTCTACCTGTAGAACAGAACTGGACTGGGTTAAAGAACAAACAGCACCAACATACAATGTTAACTATGTTAAAATGTTCAGTGCTGAATAAATAACTGCAGTTTAGTGATAGTTTTTTCTTTGAAAACCAAGAGCAAAATACATGTAGCCTATTTAACATATGCAATGGTGGAAAAAATGGCAAAATTAATGTAAGACAGTGAAAAAACGTGTTCGGTATAAATGTTTCATTTTGTTCAGTTTTGGCTTTTTCCCATTTCGGTGCATCCCAATTTTTTTGTGTACACGTCACACAGGAGGAACTGGAAGATTCTGAACATGTACAGGCGCAACACAAACTTCTATAATGCTGTTTTTTTAAACCTGAGAACGGATTATAATGTCTGAAAAACAAACACACACACACACACACACACACACACACACACACACACACACACACACACTCTCTCTCTCTCTCTCTCTCTCTCTCTCTAAAGGCCCTTCATAAAGCACTACCCAATCCTCAGACCATGACATCACCAACATGTGCTTATTGTCAGACAGACAGTTGGAGTGGATCCAGCAGACAACATGCCCTGTGATTCTGACGAGGCACACTTTGAGGACAAACACGGTTTTACTTCACTGCCACTCGGGGGGGCGGCTGCTTGTATAAACGGCACCACAATAAAACTATTGCGTGGGTTGGATGACGCTCGCAGACATGAGTATATAGCGTCCGGCACATGTCAGCGTGATGATTCTACAGAGGGAAACGTCTTATTAACAGGAAAGCACACCAGCAGGCAGAGACTGACAGGAGGGATGTAATCCTCATCTTCAATTAGGAAAGAGCTACACAGATTACGCTACAGGGCCAGAGGCGTGGGGGGGAGGGGTTAAAGGTCACCGTCATGGAAACAGTAATATCATATGCAATACACCATACGCTGTCTGCCTTTTTTACGCCTTCTGCCCTAAAATCACGAAGCTGAATGACTTCTCTATCACTGACATGCTCTGGAGTGGCTTTAGAAACTTTCCAGAAACCCATCTCATGCAGCTTGAATATCCTCACACAGTTCCTGCAGATGGTGCGGCAGGGGTGGAGGTGGAGTGACACCAGGCCTTCTGGACGTGTGACAACAAACCGTTCATCTTGGTGCTGACCACGGTGCCTCCACACATGGATTCGTTGGTCGTCTCCACCGAGACAAAAGCGGGACTCGTCACTGAAGATGACCCGCTGCCGTCCTGAGTCACTCCATGACAGTCTGGTACGACACCATTGCAGTCTTTGGTGACGGTGACGTGGTGTTAAGGACAGTCGTGGTAACGGTCTGTGTACATGTAGTCCTGCGTGGTGCAGCCGTCTGCCAATGGTGCTGCACTAACAGGATGACTCATGGAGGACATCACTGCTCGCTGGATGTCTGTAATCGTGGCTGTTGGGTCAGTCAGGTACAGAGATAAGACCCGTCCTTGCTTACACCACATGCACGGCTGACTATGAAACTTGAATCATTCGGGGGGGCTTATATAAAGAAAAGCATGGTGGTCTACCACAGCCCTAAATATGTGGTCCCTGTAGCACCAACAGAACAAGAAGGCCTTGAAAAGCTGATAAACACCTGCATGTTGAAGGAAACTCTGTAACTCTATTTAATTCTGAACAGTCCGTTATAATAACAGAGCTGTGACGTCTCACACAGAGCTTTGACCTACAACTGAGGTGTGGGTGGGCGCTTCATGAAATAGCAGATATGCAGCTCTGTAAAAATGTAAGAGCCCACCTGAGAATGATCAGCTCCTCTAGTTGTACAGTTTCTGGGTTTGTGTTGGACCAAAATGAGCAGTTCTGTTTGATTCTATACCCTACTGGAAACACGTCTCCCAAATTCCAGATCAAATATTGTATTTAGAAAATCACTAATGACCCTCCAGAAGCCTGTTTTTAGAACCATGCTCGCTGTGCGTTTCACCCCAGACACCGCTCGCCAGTCTCTCTGTAGGTCACTTGAGGTCATCTTACGGTGGTTAAGGGACATTGGAATGAGGTGGCGCTCATCACAGTCAGTAGAGAGTGGTTTTGGCCCTCTGTCGGTCTGTAGCTGTGTTGTCCTGTGTGTTTGCTGCTTGACCTTGTTCTTATGAACCAGACGCTCACTGTATCTGCCAGTAAAGCTAGAACCCAACCTTCTGTTCCTCACTAAGAACCTGTTGTACATGTGGAGATGCTGATTAAGAAGAAGCTGCAGTGGACTCCAGGAGTGCATGTATAGGTTTGCTCAATTTGAAGTTCTGCCCACATTTCAGACGAAGTACATAATACTTTGAAACAAAACAGCCAGAACTTTAGAACTGTGTGAAGGACATGCTTGAAACAGCTAAAATAGGTTTACGTCTGTGTCTGGCGTTAACTAGAAACAAAGAAAACACTTGACAAATGGCATGTAGGCATTTACTGAGAAGGAAATACTGTGTGTCGAATCCTCATCAGCATCCAACGCAACACTGTTCAGCACAGTCAGCTCATTAGCTCCTCTGTTCCACCTGATCACCCTCAGCTGCGTTCTAATGACAAAACATGTTCCTGTGCATGCTGCTATATATTTGAGCAAATCCAGTGCTGTCACCTGAAAAGGATATCCGTTCATGAACTCCTACTGATACCTGAATATCAAACTCACAGCTGGAATGCACAGTCCTAAAACAGACATTAATTCATATTTATATTCATTAATAATTCCATTAAGGCAATCTTAGTCCTGCATTTAACTCAGTGAGAAGCAGAACCATGTACGGTTCACAGCTGGTGAACCTGTCCATGTTCGTCAGCTCTGCTTGGAGTGTTCGGAATTCGAGGTAAGGACAGTGGATCCTTGACACAGTTCCGTGAAACTGGAAGAGGCCCAGTGCGCGAGTCTGTGTGCATGTCTGTGTATACTGGGACACAGGTCATCATTTATGGCCAAAAACAGCTCCCTGCTAAAAGTGGAGTACAGTCAACAGCCGCACGGATAAACAAGGAGAGCACAGACATGGAGAGCCCCCATGTGACCGACAGCGCGCAGAGCTGCAGTTACTCTGCCATCGCATGAACATGTAATCACCCATCTGCAGTGAGCTTTCACAACACGGATAACTCCTGATTTACTCGTTTGTGGTACAGGGTGGGGGACATGCGCACAGATATATCCTGGGGGGGCTTGAGGTCCTGAACTTTTGCCCTCTGACTGTACACGTGCTGTCTCAGGTGTCTTAGTTGCGTATGAACTGAATTATATTTGGTTCAAGTCGTTTGAAATCTGTTTCAGTTGGAAGAAGGATTAGGGCCTCGCTTTAGGAATTCAGTTCTGCATCAGGTTGGGCTCCATGAGCTTCATCACTCTTGGGTGCCCCATTTGGTGCAGCAACAATCACCTGCGGAGTAACTTTGACCCATCACGGATGAATCCATGACCACAACGCAGGAAACTCCACCAACAGACTCTCTCTAAAAAGGCACCATGTTCTTTAATGTGGTTGCTCTGAACAGCCTGTTTTGGGTATTGTAAAAAACAAAGAAACAGTGGAACAGCGGTTCTAAGAGTTACAATGGGTTTCTTCATGGCATTCAGACAGGCCTATGCTGGGACAGAATCCTGTTCTTCAGGTAACTGTGCGTTAAACAGTTAAACCAGCAAGGGAAGGTATTTTTCCCCTTTATCAATTCATCATCTTCTCAGATTCCGTCCCTGACACTGAAGAAACCACCATGATGCCATGTGAGCTGATAATTAATCTTTGTCAAATAAAAGGACTGAATTTTCAGTAGAAATTTGGGTTGAACGGTACAGTCCTTTTTTAATTTGGCCACAAAATTAATTGCAAAAGTCACATGAACTTTACTGTCAGAGTTTGTGACTGCTCAGCTGAGCCCTCTGCCACCTTCTCTGACTTGAGGCTGTTTAAAAACACCAGTTTCCCCTTTCAAACGAGAGCCGAGACGTTCGCTCATGCGTGTTTCAGTCTGAGACTGGTGCCGTGGTGCAAGAACCCGAAATATGCACTGTACCAAGGCAGGTTTTTGTACCGAGGATCAAACAATCAAGTTTCAACATATCAAGACACTCTTGGTAGTGCAGAGAGCAGCCTAAACCCGACTCTTACAAGTATTAATATTTGGGCAAAATAAAGACTTGAGTACATTTGAGTACCTGAGAACTGGCTCCGGATACCTGTAAAGTGTTGAGTAACTTGTATCAGGATAGAAACTGAAATTTTTAGGATCTATTCTTTTCTTTTTGGGATTAAAATGCTCAAAGTCATTCTGAGTCACTCCACGACAGTCTGGTACGACACCATTGCAGTCTTTGGTGACGGTGACGTGGTGTTAAGGACAGTCGTGGTAACGGTCTGTGTGCATGTAGTCCTGCGTGGTGCAGCCGTCTGCCAATGGTGCTGCACTAACAGGA
>JAVGWN010002717.1:0-10869 GCA_034552555.1 Semaprochilodus insignis
AACTCTTCCAACTGCTCAAATTGCTTTCAAACTCTTCTCTGAGAAATCTTTCACTTCCAAACAGCAGCATGAGCCAGAATGGAAAGCACACACATGGTGACTCTACGTGCCTCACTGGTTTGATTCCTTCTGGGTGCAACTATTATTAGATGATGTGTGTGTTAATGAAGACTGCAGTGAGATCTTCCTCCATTATCTCAGCTTTTTGTGTGTCTGCTTGTGCTTCATGAAATGGTTTTATGTTGATATATTTAGGTAAATATAAATAGTTTACTTAAAATAAAAAACTTGTCCTGATTTTCCTGTTTTAAAGAGCAAAAAAACAAGTCGTAAGAACAGTGATGAGTAAGTGAGAAACCTCTTGGGGGGCAAGAACAAAAGAAGCAATTTGGAAAGCAGATGCAAATACTGACTGAACTGGTTGCACCTTCTGAGTGACAGCCCTAATTATTATTATTATTATTATTGTTATTATTATTACCTAAATATAGTCATTGTTGTGCAAAACTAGACACTTTTGCATAATTTGAAGATGCCAGGTGCCTTTTATATTATGTAAAATTTTTATGACGAATAGACCAATAGAAAAGCTTCCTTCTGTGAAGTCCGGTTCTGTTCTGACAGTAATGCCAAAAGTCATGGGATAGCAGTATGTTAACTGATTATGAAGTGGTGTTCCCTCAGGGCGCTCATGGCAAGGAGACGTAAATGATCAGAGTTTAAATGAGGCATATGGTGGAATACCTCGATTGGGCTCAGGTCAGGTGAACGTGCAGGCCACAACATTCTCCGGAGCTCTCTGTAAACAAGTTCTGAACAACCTGGGCCTGGTGGCATGATGCATTCTCCTGCTGGAATATCCCATCATTGTGGCGGTACATGAAGTCCACGAGGGGCTGCAAATGCAGTGAAACGTAGCGGGCACTAATCCATGACGTGTTTATGCTGACCAGTGGACTCAACCAATGACATAACACACCCCATGTACCAGTCTATGACTCATCAGACCACGCCTCATGTTGTCAGTCCTCTAGGGTACAGTTAGCACCCTCACGAGTCCAGGTGAGGCTCTGTATCAGGTGTCATGGTGTTAACAGAGGCACTCTGATGGGAGTTCTGCTCCCATATCCAGTGGAATCTAAGGAAAACTACAGGCTTGTAGGACATGCGTGTGTGGCCTCTGAATTGAATGTGGATGTGATTTCAGCCAGAGTTGCTAGCCAGAATTATAGCCATGAGGACCCATTATAGGACCCAGGAGTGACCACTGCACTGTCCACTGTGAGTGGTAATGCTTTCAATGATGTGTTCCTGATACACAAGTGACACTGCGGATCGGGGGATGTTAAATGCCTGCACAACTTAAAATTAAAATAACATTTTCTCATGTATCTGCCCTCATGTAAACTCTGAAAATTCACATCGCCTTGCCATGAGCACACTGACCTCACTCAAGATAACTCAACTTGTATAGGTGTGGATGATCCCACGCTGTTCCCTGAGAGAACGCCACTTCATAATCAACTTACATCGTATCCCATTAATTTTTCCTATCAATGTACAGAGCAGATTCAAAGACACATAATGAAACCTTATTCCTGAAAATACAGCTCTGGAAACATTTAAAAGACCACCTGAGAATGATCAGTTCCTCTAGTGGTACAGTTTCTGGGTTTGTGTTGGACCAAAATGAGCGGTTCTGTTTGATTCTATACCCTACTGGAAACACGTCTCCCAAATTCCAGATCAAATATTATATTTAGAAAATCACTAATGACCCTCCAGAAGCCTGTTTTTAGAACCATGCTCTCTGTGCATTTCACCCCAGCCACCGCTCGCCAGTCTCTCTGTAGGTCACTTGAGGTCATCTTACGATGGTTAAGGGACATTGGAATGAGGTGGCGCTCATCACGGTCAGTAGAGAGTGGTTTTGGCCCTCTGCCAGTTTGTAGCTGTGTTGTCCTGTGTGTTTGCTGCTTGACCTTGTTCTTATGAACCAGACGCTCACTGTATCTGCCAGTAAAGCTAGAACCCAACCTTCTGTTCCTCACTAAGAACCTGCTGTACATGTGGAGATGCTGATTTAAGAAGAACCTGGAGCGGGCTCTTATTTATTTCCAGAGCTGTATATACAGAAACCATATAGAAAAGTGAATTATTAAATACCTGAGGTTTTATCCACTCTGTAACTTTATCCAGAGCTTCCTGATTCCTCGGGCACTGCAGTAGTCCTATATCCTCATGGAACAGACAGTCCACAGTGAGAACGTTCTCTCTCTGTACTGCTCTGCTGCTGTCTGGTAGAGGGAAGTCTGTGTTCGTGTGATGGAGAACCACTAGAACAGCAGGCCTGGAGTCTAAAGCAAAAAAAAGAGACAAACCTCAACCTCTAGTAAACAAAATAATAAAGTAAGATGTTCTTCAACAGTGAGATGATGTGTGGGCTAGAGTCACAAATAGAGGCAGAATATTGGCCTCTAAATTCCTAGTCTTACACAGACATTTTCTTGGGTGGAGATAAAATACTGCGTAGGGAGACAGATCAGTAGTTGTGTCTGAAAAATGAGGTACATCATATTTAGAAATCTGTGCTGATGAACAGTTAGGGTAAGGGGGAGCTGTAGTTGATTGATTTGAGTACTTTGAACCAGACTTTTAAAATAAACCAGATTAAGAAAATTCAAACTCAGTTTTTTCTTTTCATCTTTTCTTTTCATGTTTTTTTCCTCACATGGGAGGTTTAGAGTTTGTTTTGGTGTGTAACTATAACATTGACGAGGTTCCTATTATTTGTTCTCCTTTCCAATAAACAAATACTTTTGACCTGCTCACTTCTCTGCAAACACAATTTTTTCCCTGACTCATCAATTTATCTGAAATAATAAGGACATGTGTTTGAAAAGGAAGTAGCTGTTCTTTCAAAATGCTTCAGTAATACCACGTTTGGCTTAAGTAATAACATTGTATTAATTAGTCATCTGTTCAATAAGCAAAGGGATCTATTTACCTACAAAGAGCTTCTACATGTTTACAAAATTCCTTTCGGTCCCAAATGACACACAGTTGTTTAATGAAACCCTTTTGGGAGATTGGAGAAGATCACAGATTTCTTTTACCCAAGAATACACCACCAAAACCGCTTAGGTTCACCATAACCATACCTGTTAAAAAGCAGGTAACATTCTGAAATTCCAAATTCCTATAACACATTTTCAACATTAGATGGCAGTATGCAGTGTAGACAGAGCTAAACAACCTGGCAGCTAACCAGTGCTTATTTCATGGGGATTTCAGCAAGAACTGCACTTGAAAGTCCAATCAGGAGATCCAGTCAGTGCCTTTGGATGGTTACATCAGCAGGGTACTCTTCATGTTTCTGATCTTATTTTCTAACCTTGTTATTTCTTTAATGGCTGTTTTTATGAGGTGTTGTTATTAATTGTTAATATTTTTAATCGTATAAATTGCGTTTCATTACTAGATATTTTTATATGATGAAATTTTAAAACAACGGATGGTTCATGCAGTACAACATATTATACAATAATTATGTTATTCTTTATTTAGTGAATACTAAAATATGTGTACTTGTACTTGATTTGGGAAAATAGGTATTGATGTATTCCTAGTAATAAGAAAACTGTGTTTGACTGGAACCTGTGTTCTGATTTGTGTAAATAATCTGTTTTATGATTTTGTACTGGATTTCTTGTCTCTTTTAATTTTCTTAGTATCTGCATTTTGTTATTTATTCTTATTTTAGTTTGTTTATGTGTGTATTTATTTATTTTTCTCTGTTTTCGGACTAGGTTTCACATCGTTGTCAGGCTTAATGTAACAGCGATGACTGGGCTTGTCATTAGTCGTGAGTCACAGATTTTCTGTTTGGGTGCGGAAACATAACATGACAGACAGGCTGAAGGGATTTCCCTGTCTTCGTCTAATCTGCAGTATTTCTCTCCCGTTGATTCGCACTGAATTGAATCTCAAAAACAAGGAACAAAGTGCCTCCCGTATCAGTTCATTACCAAACACGGCTTTTAGTTTCCAAATAAGGGATAAGTCCGTGTTTTACCAGATGGTTGGCAAACTTAGGTGTGGGAGAGTCTGTGCCATGTCTGAGATCTACAGCTAATGTTAGCTGTTCATGCTAATGTATGAGAAATGACATTGTGGACAGGTTATTGTTTGTATGACATGGTTACAGAAATCACTGGTAAATGTGATACAACAGAAAGCTGTATGTTAGCCAGATAGCTGTTTAGGATAATAGCCACTGTTAGCAGTAGGCGCTAGCTAGCATAGCTATATCTACTGATGACCGGTAACCTTAGTGGTGTAGCACATTGAGCTCTTCACTAATACCGACATCTGTCATATGTACAGTAGTGTGCGCTGTGGAGAAACGGTTAAGTGTGATCTGTGATGTGTTTATCTGTAGTGTGACAATTGCCTATTGCCTACCTCTCCTGCTGTGGGTCTGAATAAACGCTTCTCATTTGAGCCTTCAGTTACCGTATGTATATTTATGGCTCCATATCTCAGATAGAGAATACCACACATGGTGAAGGTGGTGGATTTGAAGGAACACAGTGAGGAAATATTTCTTGGTGCTTATAAAACCCAAAGTAAACACAAAACTACCAAAAACAGAAGAGCACTATTTGAAAACAGCAGTAAACAGGTTCAAATTAATTTACACTCCTATGCGGAGGCTATAAAACAGTTTGAACAACACTGTGTAAAAATCATACGTGCTGTTGGTCTCAAAAGTACAAGTGCACTGTTCCCATATAGGCTCTATAACCCTGCAAAAGGTTCTACCTTACACACTGCAGCTCATAACAACAGTACAGAAAATGTAAAATGATGACAATAATTAATAACTAGATGTCTAATGAGTGTTAAAGTCTATGGCTGTAGATTGTAAATGAAAATTAAGATCTGCAATTCAAAATATTAAAAAAATTCTGGGTACCTGAGGAAGCTTCGACTTGCTGCAGTGCTGCTTCAATATCAGTTCCAGCTCGAGAAACGATAGGACAGAAAATCAAAATTACATCACTTTCTTCCACTGATGTCTCCTCCAGGCTGGGTAATCCTTCATGCAGACGTCTTATAAAGTCCTGATGAGAGTTCAGTGTATTTCCCACCACAGTGTAGGAGTACTTCACTGTTACTACAACTGAAATCACACAGAACAGAAATGAGACATGTGTATTAATGAGTTTCTTTGTCTAATGACACAACTCTAGTTTCTCCTGCACAAATAACTCAAATAATCTGTCACTGTTATAAATGATCACACAGCACTTTAATATCCCCGTCATCTGTAATATTACCGAATATTTACATCCCAATAAATGAACTGTATTTAGTCTCCATACTGTATGTATGAGTAATTTAGATCTCCGGTCTCTGGTGGTGATGGCACTGCTTACCTCTGGGTGACCAGAACAGTTTTATGATCCAATCACACATCATCTCTGCTGGGCTGTGAGTGAGTCAGAGAGACTCTGTGGTGTCAGAAGTATGAAGTGAAATCAGCTGGATGAGAAACCGGATGAGAAGAGACAGTGTTAGATATGACCAAACAGCCTCTTTATAAGAACACGGTGTTTGACTGTAGTTTTACAGAACACAGTAAGTTTACTGTAAGCAGTGCAGTACTGATCCAATAATGTCCCAGCAATCTCCCAGTACTGATCCAATAATGTCCCAGCAATCTCCCAGTAGTTAACCAGTAATGACCACTATTGATCCTGTAATGACCTAGCAATGATCCATAATGACCCAGTAATAACCTAGCAATGATTGTTAGTGACCCAGTAATGACCAATATTGACCCAGTAATGACCATTATTGATCCTGTAATGACCAGTAATGATTGGTAATGACCCAGTAATGACCACTATTGACCCTGTAATGACCCAGCAATGATCAGTAATGACCCAGTAATCACTACTATTGACCCTGTAATGACCTAGCAATGATCCATAATGACCCAGCAATAACCTAGCAATGATTGGTAGTGACCCAGTAATGACCAATATTGACCCTGTAATGACCCAGTAATGACCACTATTGACCTAGTAATGACCACTATTGACCCAGTATTGACCCAGTAATGACCCTGTAATGACCCAGTAATGATTGGTAACGACCAGTAATGACCTGGTAATGACCCAGTAATGACCCAGCAATGATCTGTAATGACCCAGTAATGACCACTATTGACCCTGTAATGACCCAGGAATGATCAGTAATGACCCAGTAATCACTACTGTTGACCCTGTAATGACCTAGCAATGATCCATAATGACCCAGCAATAACCTAGCAATGATTGTTAGTGACCCAGTAATGACCACTATTGACCCTGTAATGACCACTATTGACCCTGTAATGACCAGTAATGATCAGTAATGACCCAATAATGACCACTATTGACCTAGTAATGATTGGTAATGACCCAGTAATGATTGGTAACGACCCAGTAGTGACCTGGTAATGACCCAGTAATGACCCAGCAATGATCTGTAATGATCCAGTAATGACCACTATTGACCAGTAATGACCCAGTAATGACCGCTATTGACCAATTAATGACCCAGTAATGGCCGCTGATCAGGAACATCTCATGACTAATCAGAACACAGTGTTCTCGGTACATCTCAACCCAAATCATAAAAATCACATGATCAGGCTGAATGTTCATACTAAACATGAAACCTCCAAAACAGTCTCAGAATCATACAGGACTGGCTATCTAAATGACTATGATGCTTAGTCACAGATTTTGGTTACATTTAATAAAACAGACTGATTGTTCAAATATTTGACCACCAACAGAGTTCAGAGGAAACAAGCAATTAAATCATTTACTCATATGTATACAGTGTTGGAGTAGGTTATTTCAAGGCGATCGCAGTTCACTCACAACTCTTATCCTGTACAGTCCAAAGTATCCTGCAACAGGGTTTTATACACCGCTCCACCACACCCTGAATGTACAAAGAGAATGTGTCCTTATCTGATTTTACCAGATGGTCAGTTCTCCTCCAAATGGATGTTTTGACCTATAACCTGTAGACCCCTGAAGGCAACATTCTCCCAGGGACTCCACCCTAAATACCTAAAATTCAAGTTCTGTTCTGGTAATGCAGCTGTTCCCCACATGGTAAACACTTTATACATACACACTTATACAAAAACACTGATATCCAACAACAGTATATAAATACATTTACACACAGGTATTATTAATGGAATAAACTTATTTTCCATTTGGTTATAATTTATATAGAACTCACAGCCGTTCTGCTGTTACTCACCTCAGAGCTTCCTCGCTGTTCTGTCCTCTAAAGACACTTTCACTTTTACTGGAAATGCTGCACTGCGCTGTACTGCTCTCTATTCTCCTCTGTAGTACACTAAACAGAAGTGAAAGTAATTATTATAGGGTGTAGAAATGTATATCCATATACAGTCAGTCATATGTTTGTAATGATAATCCTGAAGCCTCTGTGAACCTAAATCTTAGATATATTCTAGTTAATCTAGTTAATTATTTTTCTTTTCTAATTAATCTAGTTACTCTTCTAACCACTGGCCCCCAATGAACACCCAAATGCCGCTTCACTGGGTACGCCTCCTTGAATCTACACTCAGTGTCCGTTTAATCAGCTCCACGTACCGTAGAGGTGCTGCGTGTACTTCTACAATTACAGACTGTAGTTCATGGTTTTTCGATGGTCAGGACCCCACAGGACACTCTCCAGACAACAGCTTCCTGTGGGCAGCGTCCTGTGACCACTGATGAAGGACTAGAGGATAACCAACACAAACAGCAGCAGATGAGCTATCGTCTCAGCTTTAACGTCTACAAGGTGGACCAGCAAGGTAGGAGTGTCTAATGGAGTGGACAGTGAATGGACACGGGGCTTAAACACTCCAGCAGCACTGCTGTGTCTGATCCACTCACACAACCACCACGTCAGTGTCACTGCAGTGCTGAGAATGATCCACTGACCAGTACCTGCAGGGTATCCAATGGAGGTGTATCTAATGACGTGGCCGGTGTGTGTACATGTACAGGTATTATGAATATTTCTTCACTGAACTGCCTGTTTAGAATATTTATATACACTCACTGACAAAAAATTAATGCAGATAGAAAAGTCTGATTGCTTCTAAACTGGTCATGCAGTTATTTCTCAGGCAGATGTAAAAGGTTACAGGTGGGGTCTGGTTATGTGAGGACACACACTGGAAATCTAAGACCCCCCATGATTCCATCACCAAACTGAGCGTGAGTTAGCTGGAGTTGGATCTTCTGAATGATCTATAAATTCTTCATCAGTTGGCTCGTACATGTACCTTACAGTCGTATGATCTTTAGCTGTATTTTGCTTTCTGATGTTTCGGGGCTGCTTCACATTATTTTCTGTTCACTGTGTTTTCCCAGAGGACCTGATTGGTAAAGGGGTGTGTAGTTGAGAAATCAGCTGACGGAACTCTCATTCTCCCCGTGGGCACAGTTATGTTCAGTATATAATCCCAAATATCTGTGACTTGATACATCCAAAACCATAATTCAGTAGAAAGCTAGAAAACGCACCTTCTCTGTCTCTGGGTTTTGTTTTAGAACTTTATAAATTTAAATTAATGTCCAAAGCATATTTCATCTTTTAAAAAAAGCATTTCCTCATGGTGAATCTTATTGGGCTTTCCATACAAGTCAATACAAGCAAATCCTACTGTGTTTGGAAGCAGCTCATTTACTGGGGCAGTCCAGTACTCAGAATCCTGAACAGATGGGGCAAAACAGAGGTAGGCAACATGGTAGGCAGGTCCGTATTCAGAGAGTCACAAACACAGGAAAGATCAAAACTAAGGAAAATGTTGAGAACTGAAGTAGGAAACACAGAAACTGCTGCTCAGACAAACAGGGACGCCTCCCAGTCCTAACTCTCCATATAAACGAGGTGCAGGTGTGTGAGATGGGTGGAGTGGGAGGAGCCAGGAGTGGAGACCTGGACAAAAAACAAAGGCACAGGACACGTGGATGTGCACTACCACGCAGGCCTAACAAGGGGCAGGTTGTGACAGTCCTAGTAATAGGAAACTATTATGTTACCCACATTCATTTTGTTTACATTTACATTTAAGGCAATTAGCAGACGCTAATTTTGTTGATGTGGTGATTGCACCATCTACAGGCCATGTCTTTTATTCCTTTTATTTAAATATTTATTTTCTCATTGGTTGTTAGAAGTCACATGATCAGCTAGAGAGCAGGATGTTCAAAGCCCCCTTATTCATCTAGCTCCACCTGCCTGAACCTAGCAGAAGCTTTGTTTAAGTAGACCAGTCCATCTATGTTTTTAGAAAGTGTTTCTCCCTTTATTTCATTTTATCTCATTATTTTTGTACATTGTTTGTTTCACACTACAACTGACTGACCAGAAGGGCAGAATCTTTAATAAACAGACACACGGGTCTCTGTCATAATACTTGGTTCATCTCTGAAGCTACTTGGTGCTACTTCATTCAAGTCTGCTAAAAGCCTCAATACGCACTCAGGTGAACAGAAACTGTCTGAGAAAGATTTGGAGATTTAGAACCCAGCTGTAAAAATGTATATATTTTTATTCTTGAGGTGTTTTAAAGATGTACTTTATCTAGATTGAGGCTTTGATATCACCTCCTGTATCTAAAACTTTTACTACCATTAACCATATAGCAGCACTCTGTAGCGGTGCAGTTACAGACTGTAGTTCATTTGTTTCCTTGTATACTTTGTAACCTTGTTCAATGGTCAAGATCCCCACAGGACCACCATAGAGCAGGTATTAAGTGACACTGACATGGTTGTGGCATGTTAGAGTACATTTGCATACATGGGACTTATTCCTACACCTTCCTAAACACCCCCCAACACAAACTATTAACACTCCAATAAATTTGTTCAGTCAAATGTGTTTTATTTCAGTACACCCACTTAAAACGCCTTTACAGTGTAGTAAGAGCTATGACGTATAGATCTTGTGACATTAGTCCAACACACAAGCACAAGGACCTTACACGATGTGGTTCTTTTTTATGGTTGAACGTACTTTATAGGGTCTTTGCAGTATATAGTAAAGTTAATTTGTTTAATATATGATTATATGTATTGATTATATAGATTTTTGATTCTATTATATTGATTAAAATGTTTGATGGTGGCTGAAATGTACAGAAAGCACGATGAGATGGTAACATTACAAGATTACCATTTTCTTCATAAACCTAGTTATTTCCTCATAATTAAGAGTTTTCTCATCCTTCTAAATGTTTCCAAGGGCCAGGTTTAGGGTCATGATCAGGGGTCAGAGTTAGAGTGACAGGTCAGGGTAAAAACCAGGGTCATGTATCTGTACCAAATGGTTTAAACCAAACTCTCTCGAAGTTTCCGGCTCTGAAGGCTTACAAATTATCATCACGTACATGCGGCCTGTCTTGTGGATCAAAGGGTTTGAGGGAATCAGTATTGCCCAGATTATGGTAAGGGGGCTGGAGTTAGAGTTAGGGGTCAGGGGTTAGAGAAGAGGTCATGGTCAAAGATAAAAGTCAGGGTTAGTGATCAGGGTCAGAGGTATGGTCAGGGGTGGAATGAAATATTGGTTACCTGTGTCCCACCAGTGCAGCTGTGATTCTGTAGTGCAGTGTCTCTCTGTGTGGATACACTCGCAGCCTTTCCCTTTCAGACCTTCAGAAAGATTACAGAATCTGTTCTCTGTAGTTTTATAATTTACCTTTAAAGGCTGTTTACCAACCTAAACACTCCACATGTATCAGACACCGAGCCCATAAGGAGGAATGAGGTG
>JAVGWN010002719.1:0-10867 GCA_034552555.1 Semaprochilodus insignis
TATATATATATATATATCACTTCCATTTATGTCATTACTCACTGATGGTGCTACTGAAACAGATGCTCTAATGCATGCCATTTCAAAGTTTCACTTTTGACAACATTAATTTAACTCTCACAGGGAATATCACGATAGCCGTTCTCTAGAGCACAGAAGTACGTCATGAATTCCCGGACGGGGATTTTGAAGATTTCAAACAGACCCGTGTCCTGGAACAAAGTGTACGCCACCTGAGAGACAGTAAAACAAACAAAACTTCATTAAGACAGACACAACAGGCCTTCACTGAGGCGTTAAGTCCCTGATGAGCAGTGACTATTACAGACTAAACACAAGAGCGCAGTAAAGGATCATCACCAGTGTGGCTCATGAAATAATACAATGTGCCAATCACACACTGTGCAGTGCTAGAAGGATCACCCATGCCTTGACATGAGTTCAGTTAATTAAATGAAAGAAGGATAAGAAAGCCATTAATTATTACTCGGCTGAATGCAGATTAACATGTGATCCTACTTTTAAAATGTATTTTAGCTCAGAAACACAAGTTTGGTTTCAAGAAAATCTTTTCTCTGTGTCAAGCCATAAATTCTCGGTGTACTAACATAGCTGAGGATTCTCCCCGTCTTCCCTCCTGTTCTTTCCATTAGAGCAAATATCTGGAAGTTCCAGCTATTGAGTTTCTCCATCAAGGCTTCATGATCTTCCAACAGGGGGTCCAACTTAAACTCCTGCTCGCCCTGCAAAATAAGCAACAGATGGTGATTTGCATGATCTAGAATCAGTCCCTCTTACCCGAATTCCCAGCTGAATCATTACAGAGCACATCTCTTAACAGAACTTGGATCCCCAGGAACAGAGGAACCTCAACTATCATGCAGTCAGATCACATGTGGCCTTAAACAGCCTAGACCCCCACCACTCTCCCTCAGGCCACTCCATTAGCTGTGTGCTTGCTCGGAGACCTCACGGCTGTAAATCTGGCTGCCACATTAGAAGACAAAAGCATGAGAACCCTGACAGGGACCATGAGGCTGATATCCTTTCCAAACTAAAACTGCTTAATTACCATGTCAGAGCTTTAGTCTGCCTGTTCAACAGCTGGCTGCTTTAACAAGAACCAGATTGGCCAATAAAGGCTGCACTGAATGTGCTGAATCGAAAAGAGGACATTTCAGGTCATGCATAGAGAACTTCTCTTTGTGATGGAGGAATGAGACTACTGCTCTTAAATAAAACAAAACTAAGAGAACAGATCTGTTGAAATTTTAGGAATGGAGGACCAGTCACTGCCTATATGCAATTACTCTAGCACAAAGCACAAAACTGTGACAAATGGTATCTAATGTACACTATCAGTGTACAGGTGAAGGCACTCGATTTAGCTAATTCAGGTGCGTTAAAGGGACGAGTCAACCTTTAAAATAGTCTTTTCTGTGACATTGTGTCAGCGCATTCTATTGTATATCAGATCCTCTCTGCTCTGCGGTTTTGGTTTCTGTTTCCAAAAGCCACAGTGACATAGCTGTGAGTTAGGCTGTGATAAACATATTTAAACATGGCAAAGAGAACGATGGATGCTAATGTCGTAGCTGTCATAACATCCGCTCAACAGAGCTACAACACGAAGCAGCACTACAAAAACATTAGCATAATGCTGACAGCTAAGCGCTAATCAAGTTCTCTTTGAAGGACAGTCCATACTGTCCTCTTTGTGACACCCTGGAACATAACATAACACCGCCAGCATCACACACTGCACTTCTGTAGCCATTTGTTTTATCCATTTTCCTCTAAATAAACAGAAATCAGATAACAGTATGTTATTAAGTTCTAGAGATATTAAACTTGTTTATTCCAGAAGATACAAAGCATTACTCATAGACTTTATAAAGTTCCTTTGCGTTCCTATGTCTTTAAAGCACCTGATGACCATACACCCAAATCTACTTGTTTCTACAAGTTGAGCAATGCTACTTTGGTAGGGAACTTTGCTGTGACATTAATAAACATCTTTACTCTGAGCGGGTCTGTATGCCGACCTGTGCTTTTAAAGGATGTGTAGGAAGCAAAGCTGCATTCACCACCCAACACTGAAAGATGAAAACTGCGATACCTCAAAGTCTGATCATTAGACTTACTAAGGAACGATGTTCAAAACACTTCAAGCTAGATGATTCCATGAAACATTTAAAGTTATTAGGAACATCGAATTCAGACTGAAATTCGTTCTTTCTGGGAAACGTAGTAGACAGAAATGTTGTTGGGAGTTTAGGGGTTAGTCTTGCAGGGCAAGATCTGAATGTCTGCTCACAACCATGAGAAATTCTGGGGTAAATGTGGGTGGGAACATAGACCTAGCCACATTTAGCCCAGAATTTCTCATGGTTGTCACCAGGCGTTCTCATTATTTTTCAGTGCCTTAAGAAGGCGGCTGATTGGGTGCGCACATGTCAACGCTGTGGACAAAAAGCCTGCAATTAGCAGAGCCTGTTCTTAGGCTCCGCTCTTCCCAATTCACAGGATGACAAAGCTACTTTGAGCTGAGTTCTTCAAACATTAATTCTGAAAAATGAACGCAACCAACCACATTCCCAGGGAGTGTATTCTTGCTGTGAGATCACTTACGTCCCCGCAAGGATAATGACGGGATCACACTACACAAATTCAATGCAAATTTGACAGCATCGGGCCCAAATATGAGCACTGGGAATGAGACAAGGGTCATGTAGTGTGACATAATCGAAAAACAGCAATGTGGCATATGGATAGGGCTGAGCGCTACACTGACTTTAATGTATATTGATGCATTTTCAAATGCAATACTATTAATACTAAAATAGTCTGATGTAGTGTTACAATACATAACCTGTTTCTTCAGAAAAGCTGTGCCAGTGCAATTCTCATCTATGACCAGCCCCCTCTGCCCCGCAACCCACTGACTCACAAGCTCACTTGCACACATTTCCGAAGAAGACCTGGGGCCATATTACAAAAACTCCCCATCTTTAATCCCAAGATTTTTTCACAAATTAATTTTACAAAACAAAACCATTCCTTTAGGAATTCTCTTACTTATACCATCTTAACTGCAGTTACGAAATCCTAAAAAGGTCAAAGCAAAACTAAAGTTTAACAAACCGGAGATTGAGAATACTGTGACAGCACATCACACTGTTTATCAGAACTTCACTGCTCTGCAGTTTCGGTTTCTGTTTCCAAAAGCCGCAGTGTTAGCTGTGAGGTAGGCTGTGATGCACATATACAACCATGGCAAAGAGAAAGAAGGATGCTGATGTTGCAGCTGTCAGGCAGAAAAATGAGCCACAGATTACATATCGTAATAACATCCGCTCAAGAGAGCTACAACACGAAGCAGCAATACAAAATATTAGCATAATGCTGACAGCTAAGCGCTAATCAAGTTCTCTTTGAAGCACTGTCCATATTGTACTCTGTCCTCTTTGCGACACCCAGGAATGCCCTATAACATAACATAAAACAGCCAGCATCACACACAGCACTTCAGTAGCCATGACTAACTTTTTTGTGACCCTCTGCCCAAACGACCTATAAACTCCTACAAAACATGATCGGTCAAACATGTAGTGTCGCCAGTCACCTAACCCAGACATGGCAAGAATTCATGGCACTATGATTGCCTAATCTGACATGGTGAACATCATGGAAGAAAGAAATATCATAAGGTTAGGTAGGCTGTCTGTAATAAGTGAGGTAGAAATGCACAAATATACTTTATCAACTATTTGTTTGCTAATGTTGGTGTCAGCTCAGCAAAGCTGTGTTTTGTATTCATAAGATGACCTCAGTGTAGAGATGGAGTTCATTTGTGTATGTCTGCAGGGGTTAAGATAGCGAATGGGAGAAGCAGAAGAAATGCATTGTGATTCTTAGGAGATTCTACTGTTTGTGTTTAATACATCACCAAATACGTCACTGGTCCATTTTTAAAGTCTTTGACGGTAAAGCCTGCGTTTTCTCAGACCTCTGGCATGTTGCAGCACCTTCTGACATTAAATAATAGCCTGAAGTGGGTGTACTTGTTTAAGGGGAGTGAAAACAAAGTCCTCAAGTACAGAGTTTGAAAATCTCGCCCCAGATTCACTGTTGCGGCAAGTAAACAGGTCTTTTGGTCTTCAGTCATTTTGGCCTTTAGTTAAACCTACATGTTACATAATATGTGATGTCTGAGTAGGGCTAAAATGTTAACATCCCACAAAGACGTGTACTATTCCACTGTGGTTACTGTACCTCTGGCTCAGATGGGGTCTGTTCCACACTGGAGCTTTCCTCCTCCTCCACCTCTTCCTCAGGCGGCCCTCGCTCTCTGGCCTTTCCAGCAGCCCCTGTGCCTCCTCCCTGAGCCTCTGCCTCCACGCTCTCCTCCCTGATCAAGCCATCCCCACCATACTCTGCCCCCTCAGCTTCAAAAAAAGCCATATACTTCTGTCATACAATGTAAACACTAACAGAACTGTAGATCAACAATACATAAAAAGGCTCATCAATTTGTCATATAATTGCTCATTAAGCTGTTTTAAGTAAATACAGATTCAGACTGATAATAAGTAAGCCTTGGCAGACAAGGCAAAAAAAAAAACAACAACAAAAAAAAAAAAAAAACAAAGAATCAACCAAACTATCCATCCATCAGCTACCATTAATGATAGCCCATCTGACTATTACACTTACTTGGCAAGTTAACATCACTGCAGTAGAAGTTAGACAGACAAACTGTAGAATTTCATGCATCATCAACATAACAAGTATTTAAAAAATCAGGAAGACGTTGCAGATGTTACCCAAGTTCTAACTGGCTCATAGAAATAAAATAGGGATATAGGGATCGCTGGATAATGCCTATGAAATGCTACTGTGCTGTGTTTGGGGGGACGAAAGGGATTCCGGAAGGGATATTTTCCCCCCTGAGAAACAAACACAAGCAAAAACATAAAATCTCTGCAAACGTCTCCATCTATGCATTTCTGAAATTGCATTTATAAGCAGGACGGGAAAGACAGTTTGATCATATAAAGTGTTGTTTGTAGGGACCAGATCCATTACTGACTGGCCTCCAGGCTTCCAAATCAATATTTGTCTTACAACTAGAGTGAATTTGAAATGAAAGAAAAAAAAACTGATCCTAATCCCTTAATGGTTTTGCCTGAGAAATAAGAGGTTGATGTAACAGCAATGTTGTCACTGCCAACCTGAGCGTCTCCTCTGCATATCGGCAGCTGACGGCAGGTGACTCTCAGCCACGTCCATGCTGGACCCGCTCTTCAGCATCTGCCGCCCACAACTGTCACAAACACAGGAACTGTCAGTCAGCTCAGCCCTTAAAGATCCACACTGCAAGTCATGAATGAAAAAGAATGAAGTAGCCAGACTGCAGGGCAGTGGGCACTAAACCTTCCCGCAGGTTTCACCTCCAGCCAAAATATCACACACTTGATCCAGCTTATCAAGGTCCTTTGAAGACAAAGGCTTGCTGGATCAGGTGTGGTGGATTACCACAGTGATTCTCAAACCAGTCTCAGAGACACCCAGATGGTCCACACAGGGACAGCAAAAAACATGGATCGCCTGGGGTTCCCTGGGGAGCAGATTGCGTACCCCTGGACTAGAGGTTGAGTTAAGGCCTGCAAGAAGTTACATTTCCAAAGGGCAGGGTTGGTGCCCACTGCTGTGGAGGGTAAAACCTTGTCCTAACAGCAAATGATGTGACCAAGAGACAACAAATAATCATTGTGAGGTTGTCTTTACCAGCTGCAAGTGTCAACAGACTTTCTATTTTTGACATTTTAATGATGCAACCTCATCAAAAATACTGCCAGACAGTCGCCAAAACACAGTGGTGAAAAGGGGACTGTATGACACCTCCTATACATTTTATAAGGGTATTAACTGAAATGAGACAGCTTACAGAGAAACTGCCAGAGCACACCAAGTTTTAAGTAGTTACACCACAGCTTTTTCAATCTGCTGCTGATCTGAGCTACCAATGCGGCATTTAAATGTGTTGCATAAATGTAAAATACGTAACTATAACATCCTAAAAGATGAATTTTCATATGGGCAACTTGCTGTTGAAGTCTTGAGCTATAAACTGGCCCATTTTAACCTGACCTGCAGACCTCCTGTTTACAGTGTGGACATCCTGAAGGCTTTGCAGCGTGATGTGATGAAACACTGTATCTGAACACATGCTTACTGTTAAGACAAGGTGTAAGGATATACAATTGGTCTGAAGGTGCTGATTCAACTGCACAATTCTATAACTATAATAATATAACACAACATACATGCTAATATTTTGTATGACATCTAAAAATCTAAAAGAAAAAAAACTTGGTGTACTATTGTTATTATTATTTTTTTAATTGTCTAGATTTCAGCCCTCTGTATATAGCCCCTTCAGTCACATGTGCATGGGGGTGGGGTGGGGTGCATTTGAGGGACTGAATCGTGCCAAAATAACCAAACCGAATCGCAGTGAAATTTTAGAATATATACACAGAACTGTTTCATAAAGAATTCAAATTGTTGTGAGGTCAGAGGGTTACACCACAGGTATATGACGGGGAAAAGCTAAAGGGCTGTTAGCTCAAACCTGGTGCACAGCAGCGTTGAGGTGGTGCTGCGGTGCTGCTGGAAGTCTGGCGAGCTGAGCGTGTAGCCCAGCGGCTTGTGCAGGTTGACGCTGGGCTTGGTGAGGAAGTCGGCTGTGTCAGGGAACTCCACCGGGGAGCGGGTGACCAGTGTGGAGCCCGGAACTCCGGGCGGACTGTGGCTCGGTGAACTGACAGGACTCAGGCTTGGAGATGCACCTGAGAGGAAATCTGAAGTTATTTCTGTATCAGAGTAATCTGAGCATGTCACATATACAGGGGCTTTTATTTAGAGTTTGATATTACAACGTATTCATCTGAACTATAAGCATCTACGTTACAAAATTACAAAATACACTATAAGACACGTGGGTGGGAAGTGGGGAGGTGTTTCTTAGCAAGGGCAACAAAGAGATAAATTCCTGACCTGGTCTTCTGTGGACAGTATGACCGTAAGACAGTGTTACAGAGGATGATCTTTGTTTAGGGATGGTCAGCAGGTTGCTGTTGGGACCATTGGAGAAAGACCCCTGACTGTAGGAAACACAGCATAAAAGAAACAGATGACATTTATATGTTTCATGTGTGGCAATCACACACGGAACTGCAAAGCAGTTTGGTATGATACTGCATATAACACTGTATTAAGAACTGGTCAATATCGAATGTCTGTTGAACACTGCCACCCTGAGGACCAACTAAGGAACAGCATACCCAGCAAAACCAAGAAACGATACGGGACTGCAGTCTGTTTAAAATTGAAATGTAGTTTCGAAACCGGGCACACAAAAGTTACAGCAGTGGGGAAGGGATAGTACAAACAATTCATGATATTAGTCACCAAAAAGGCCAATATGTTTAACTGTTTATAAAAGCGCAAATGCACTCTGAAACCGTTTAGTCACAGGGATTATCCTGAACAGTTTTCACTTTATTGAACCGCTTGTCATCTAAACTGAGCTTCATACTATGGTGGACTACATTATGCTCCATCCCTAGTCAAAAATAGAGCTGGTGACGTCCTGCGGTGCAGCCGGGTCTGTATGGAATAGGCAGCGCAGAGCTTCGTCCCCCAAGCCTTTCTTTACAGGTACAAAAGTGGCAGTGGTTTTGTGGCAGTGCTCCAAGTGTGGCGTGTGTTATGATCTCTTGGGCCAGGTTCGAGAGTCTGACCTGCCACCGCTGAGCTCAGCGTGAGGCCTCTTTCCGTTGCTGCGCTCCCAGCGAGGGGATGCGAGCGTCTCCAGAGGAGGCAGGGAGGAGGAGGCGGAGCTCCGTCTCAACTGAGGAGTGGGCAGACTGTTCCTGCTGCTCAAGCCCTGAGAGAAAGACAGAGACCAAGTTAGAAAGAGAGCACGTAAGCGCATGATGAAACCGGACATATTAATGAGTTACGGAAACTGAAGTTCGCTCCAAATTAATCCTCCATGCACACCAACTGCTCCCTGCTTCCTTAAGACTCTTAGCTTTTAAAAAGTCAACTTCAGGTTCAATACAGGGGCCACATACCAACTGGCCGACCATACTGGCACAGCTGAACTGTAAAGGTGTAATAAAATGAACAGTAAAATTATAGCTGAGGTGAAAACAAAAGTGCAATACTGCAAGTTACATACCGTGAGAGCTCTGTGCTGTTTATCAGAATGCACACCATGCAATAGTTTCAGTTTCCCAAGAGCTTTTGCCGGTTTGTTCATTACGTTAAACTATTTAAAGACTAACTGTCATTTATACATAGGAACGACCAATATAACACATATAATCTGTACCATGGGCAGGTGGATAGCAATCGGAGTTCGGGAAACACCAGCAGCGCTAACGTCCGAGATTTAAAACAAAAAGCCCTCACAGGTGAAACTCTGTTGTACCATGTAGATAACTGTAACATCCTTATATTAGCTATAGTGAACTTTGCTGCTCGTCACTGCATAAAGCAATAGAAACAGACACTTAGACAGAGGTTAGTACACTGTTGGGGTTTGTCTTTAAAGAACAGTATTTAGGGAGTTTAGTCTAGTTAGGCTGTTTCCATACTACTGCTATCTTATCTGGAGTTTAAGGAGAAGATTAGGACTTAGGAATTGTTGTTTAATAAGAGCTACCGTCCTTGCTGTAACCTTACCCATAAAACTTTAGAATAAGGATACTGTAAAGATTCCTTCTAGATACTTCTTCACTTCATTCAAAGACATCCATTTTTAATATGTGATCATGTTGGATTTTTGACTATAGCCTGGACTGATAGATGAGTATTATATCACAATACTAAGAGTATTTTAATACAACATCCTGTTGAGTGTATTAAACTACCAAATTTTAAATTGCAGGAAAAAGTTTTTACAAAACTGTGCAGCTCTAAGGCCAAGTCTGTCTAAGCATACTTGAGTCATTCCGTGAGACGAGTGCCTAGTGGACATGCCAGCTGTAATATTGTGTCATGTCATTTTTTATTTTTTTGTCAACCATACTTTCAATTACTTTTCCCAATGCACTCAAAATGTAATTATTTTTGTGTGAAATAACAAAGAGAACTATAACACTACCTGTGACTGGGATTGCGACGGGGTGGCATATTTCAGGCTAAACTGTATCAAGGTTTGACCTTCCATCTATTTTAACAGTTAATAACATGACTTTTCTATGATTATTGCGAAAAAGAATCAAGATTAAAAAACACTGTTTTCATTGTGACAGGGTGACGGGGATGTTATGCTTGAAGGACCCTGTCAAGGACGGAGAAAGCAACATATCATCAAGCATAAAAGCTAAAGTTACCAGTTACCAAATACCTCCTTTACCTAGACAGCCTAGCTTGCTCTCCTACCTTTGGGGGTTTTCTCTCACCCCTCTCAGAGGGGTCCTCCATCTCGGCGCAGGGGTAAAAGCCCGGGAATGGGGTGAAGGGGTTAACGCGTGGCCGACAAGAGCCTGAGAAGGCACCCATCAGGCTGCTGACGCTGCGTAGCGAGGAGAGAACGTGTGGAGAAAGAGAGGAGTCCGTCAGCAGCTCGGCCACCAGGCTCCTTGCTTCGTTTATTACAGACAGATCCACACCATTCCCGAAGGCAGCACCCTGCGGACACAACACACTGTCTACATTACTGCCTACAACTTGCAACACCTTCTACAACCACCACATTCTCTTTTTGGGTTGAATTACATGGAAAAACAAATGCTTTTACATTGTATGTTCAAAAAATGATGACAAAAACCATAAATAATAAATAATAAAACAACTTTCACTCCATATTGCTCTCATTTAACCTTCAGTTTTATTGAGCAATGGAAACTTTTCCTGGAAACTTTTGTTTTGTAAGTTGCTGTTTCGGTCATCAGGACAGACTAAGGGTCTTCTAATGTCCCCTAGTGGTGGACTGTAGCTACCACAGCCATTTCTGAAATTTTACAGGTTGGCTAATTCACTCAAGAAAGACTTTTAGGACTGAGTCAACTGTTGTTGTGGAACAGAGTGAATATATATCTAAAACCAGACCACTCTCTTGATGAAGGGGGAAAAAAACCCAAGAAGACTTTTTTCTGAAATCCACTCACAGAAACATAAGTTTAATGATATTAGAGCAGAAGTGCAGATGTCTATAATCCGAGTGTGATCTAATCCATCTTCCTGCCCGTGTGCACATGCTGAGATCATTTTATTGATCTTATTCGATTCAGATGTGTGGCTTTTTGTAGCGAGCCGTGATGCAAGTAATAAAATAGAGTGCTGGTATGGCTGCCACCTGTGTGTGCGTGTAGGCAGTGAAAAGCGCACAGTGAGCACTTCCTCTGAGCTCTGACGTCAGTTGGCAGGCCTTATGTAAGCCAAGCTGAGGGTAATCCACTCTGCCTTGTTGCAGTTATCAGCGCAGGCCAGATGGAAGGGGCTAACGGGCCTCTGCATGCTAACAAGTTAGCCGCTAGCCTGCTCCTGTGCTGCGGTGAAGAGGCGCTGCCCGCTGACAACTCTAGGGGGTTCAGGGTTTGGGGGTGGAGGACTACGTATGAGTGCACGGCACACGGTGGAACAGAGTGACCTGTCCTACCTGCATGCACTACTTACTGTAGAACACCGTGAATGCCCTCAGGAACACACAGGTGCAAAAACATAACACCATGCCGCCCTGGGCTGAATAATGTTCAACTTATTTTTTATCTACATATAAAAGAAGATATATATATATATATATATATATATATATATATATATATATATATATATATATATATATAAA
>JAVGWN010002720.1:0-10867 GCA_034552555.1 Semaprochilodus insignis
AGAGGAGGTACCTGATACAGAACATGGCGGAACACTCAGGAGGGAAGGAGCGGAAGATGACCGAGCACACAGAGGAGGTACCTGATACAGAACATGGTGGAACACTCAGGAGGGAAGAAGCGGAAGATGACCGAGCACACAGAGGAGGTACCAGCAGACTTCTTCTACAGCTGGTTATATGTAACATAAACCATGTGGCCTCACAGTGTCTGTGGACACTTCATGAACAGTACTATTGACTGTATTTGTTTCTCTCTTGCTTTTTTCTTTCTCTCATTCTTAACCACTTCCCCTCTCAAACCCCCTGTGTTTTCTCTCACTTCTTTTTTCAAGTTTCGTTTTAGTGTTTCTCCTTCCCTCCCCTCCCCCCTCTCTCCGTCAGGTTTATGAGTATCTGATCAATAAGGTATTCCTGAATGACGTTCGGATTCTCTTGGCTTTCTCCGTCTCTTTCAAGGTCAAAGCTAAAGTGAGGCCACATGTATCTTTCCTCAGTGCAGGAAAACTCTACTTTTAGCAGCACCGACTTTGAGCAGCGTTTTACAGTTTTAATACTGAAGCCTGACGTTAATCCCTCGCTCCACTCGTTTACAGCTTTCAGGGTTACTGTTTACAGTGCAGCTCCTGCTGATGGCCTGCTGCCATCAGATTAACAGAGATGAATGGAAACTCCTAGAATGCCTATCTGCAGGCAGTGAGCAGTGCTGGAGTTTTAGCCTGACCTGCTCAGACCATACATGAACACTAAGATGTAAAAACAGTTTCTCTCAAATCAGAGAACTGAATTTGCGGGTGGCCAAAAACATTGGAGGAAACACTAACATTCCATTTTCAGCTAATTGTTTTTAGTGTGCATATTTAATTTCCAATCAGGATTTCTCCTTAAGCTTTCAGGATCTGCACAGCTGCACAGGCCTAACACTTGAGACTAACTGCTAACATAATTTGGAAGTGACAGAGTAATCAACCAATCAGGTTCTGACTTGTTTTGAAGACGAAAGCTTTACTTCAGGCCATCTGCAAGCATTATATAGGTCTCTGGCATGAAGCTTTTTCAGTTAGTTGTTGTTGTTCACCAAAGCTGTGCGGCCGGTTGATGGAAGAACGGAGCCACAGACACGCCAAGTTACTTGTAAAGAATTTACTTACAAATTAGTTATCGGGTACCCAAACTTGGCCGTGCCGGAGAGAGCCTTCTGCCAATTCGAACGTCCCTGTCTCTCTCTCCGGCTCCTCGCCAAAGAGGGCCCTCTTATACAGTCTTTAGGTGTCCACAGCTGGAATACATTATCAATGAGCTCACTTGAATGTGACATACATAAGCAAAACAAAGTATCACACAATGGCCTCATTCTTTACCTTCTTCATCTTCTCTGATTGTTTCCATATGTTACTATGTTTTTCTGACCAGTCTAGAGTTCAACCTGTCCAGCAAAACACCTCAACGATATGAGGCCCTCTAAAGAAAAAATCTAACCATTCTGGCCAGTTACTTCTTATATAAGAGTTCAATGCTAATATGTAAGGAGTAAAATACACTTCATTGTTAGAAGTGAAAAAGAGTGGTGCCAGCTCTACGCCAGGCTTCAACATACAGAGCAAAATAAATGTGTGTGTCTGTAACAAGCAATAAAAAAGATGTTTTTAAATATCCATGTATAATCTAGAATGGCCAATGCTAATGTGCACCAGTGTTGGCGTGCTAACATACTATTGGAAATGCCACAAGGGTGCTAGTGTTAGCATTGCCAAGTTTATTAGCAATACCGAGTATATGTACATCACTGGACATTCCCCAGTGAAGCAGTGAAGTGTAGTCATGGACTTGGGTTAATTCTTATCCAGGAAACCAGCCCAATGTACGTCTAAATAAATATTCAGGTCCCAATATGGTGGCTGCTACTGTTTATGAACTGCCTTTTGTTATAGATCAGTAGAAGAGTAGCAATTTAAACAAGTACAGAACTATTAGCCACATTAGCGATGGACGTGTACAACCTTCAGTAGATAACAGAGGGTGATGTGCTGACAGGTTAGTTTCTGTTGTGTACCCCTGTTGTAATGAGCTCTACTTCATTCCTTCATTCAGATGCTCCTGAGGTCTCGAGTGCTTCTATATTTTTCACTTGAAGGGCATGTGACAGTATAGTCGACAGCTATAAGCCTTCCAACACCTCTTTATGCCAAGGACCATCAGCAACCATGGCCTGAAAACTTCACGCAGCAGTGGCTCCTGTCAGGGGAGGATTTACCACTAAGTTTAACAGATCTGTAAAAGCCACTGGAAGGCTCACTAAGTAAAGATTTACGAGAGGTGTGCTGAAAACACACTCCTTCATTACTATCATCATTATGCCTGGCCTGCTAATGACTCCTCTCATATGGCATTCATTAGCGTGGAACACGGCAGAAAGCATGAAAAAGCCTACCATATGTGATGAAAGTGGTGTGTGCCAAAGCTGATTTGAGTGTAGGGGCTTGGATGGAAGCCCAGTTTTAGGTCTCCTTGATTGGTATCTCCACAAGGAGAGTTGCGTGCATCTTCAAGGTCATTATACTGAAACATCAGCAAAGCTGAACCTCCAGAAAACACAGTTTAAGGAGTACTCCAGTGTCCTCAAACCTAGTCTCTATCTGCTACTTGTTATGAATAGGCTACCGATGCAGCAGGGAAAGATAAGGATGAAAAACTCTTCATATATTTAAATTATGTCCTACATGTACCTAATTGAAACACGTGGGAAAATACAGCTGATCTTTTGGCTTCTACAGATATCAGAAAACACATAGAAAATTATAAACAGATTGGGACAGAATGTGGAATGTTAGTAAAAGCAAGAAAGCAGTTTTAGTGCATTCAGTTTGACCTGAAACCGCACGAAAAGATGTCATTTGATGTTTTACCTTATGACCCTCATTGTTCATTTTTTAAATATACCCTCATTCCAAACTTTAAGAATGCAGAAAAGTTTTAAATATCCATGTATAATCTAAATGGCCAGTGGTAATGTGCACCAGTGTGTCAGGCACAAAGAACTGGGCGCGACGCAAGCTGGACCAAGAGACAAACAGGGTTTAATATACAGATCAGCAGAGTCACACGGCAGCAAAGAACGGTACAGTAGCGATACAGAACAAAACCGAGTCATAAACCGATAGAACAGGTAAGGGTCGGAAACTGGGAAGACAGACAGACAGGCGGACAAAACCAGAAGGGAAAACCGGGCGACGAAAGCCAAGGAAGTAGAAGCAGGGTCGAACACCGGAGAGGACGGCAGAGCCAGGCAGAAACGTTAGAGGGAGTAAGGCTGAAAGACGAAGTCGAGGTCGGAATAAGGTTGAAAACAGGTAATCAGAATAGAAGAATTGCAACAGGAGAATGTTGGCAAAGCTTCGCGAGGGTAGTGTATGTGTGCAGGGCTTAAATGCAGGTGTAAACAGGTGAATCAATCAGTAGATGGGAGAGGCGGACCGGGGAGGACGTTGGCAGAGCGCGACATCATCGGGCTATACACTCCGGGAACTGGAGTCCGGAGGGGCGGAGGAGTCAGGCAGACCCGCGGACGTGACACAGTGTTAACATAATAACATACTATTGAAACTGCCACAAGGGTGCTAGTATTAGCAATGCCAAGTCTGTTAGCATCACCGAGTATATATAGACCTCTGGAGATTCTCCGAGGTGCTGACTCATGGAACCGGAGCATGTTTACCACTTTGTTAAATTACCAAATCCAGTTCTGAATGTGGGACTCTTTGCCAGGTTCCTGTTTTACTAGTCTTCAGCTGTGCTCAAAGGTACTGTAGTATATGTTGCCCCAAAATGGGTTCAGCGTTAATGTTGTCTTCACAGATCTGCAGGTTGTGTATTAATACCTCCACATGCCATGTGGTAACAACCTGGACGGTCCTTTTCTTCTTTGACCAGGAGAACATGATGTTACTTATTTCCATAAACAATCAGAATGGCTGACTCGTAAGACCACAGTCCACATCTCCACTGGTATGAGCATCAGTCCATTTCAGACAAGCCCGAGTCTGGAGTTAGTAGTGTCGTCGCATAGCTCAGTCTTAACTTGCAGTTGTGGGTGTGGCACTGTTTGTCAAAGTATTCCTGAGCCCATGTGGTAACACAGATCACAGAAGAATGCCAGTTTCCAATGTTGAATGCCGTGTGATCTGAGAGATCAAAGGTCACTGGATCTTTTGACGATGTTATGCATCAAAGAGGGTCAACTATTTACAGTCCCTGTAGTCACTCACTGAGGAATGCCATCTACTTCTGTATTTACTTATGTCAGTTCTTGTACATGACTATGTAACGTTAACTGAACGTATACCAGACCACACCACTACTACCTTAACGGTGTACAGTCATAGTATCCCTTCTGTTAATGCACAGTCTGTGTTAGTCATGCTGAAGCTTCAGTGGTCAGTTAAAGTCCACATAGTTGCTGTATACATTTTGGACAGTGAAGTATTCCCAACAAGGATGGGTAATTCAGAACCTGCCCAGGATTTTGTTCCAAAGTTGTAGCTGCTGGTTTGAGCTAACTACAGGAAAACCATGGAACCTGGACTTTTCTAACCTGGACTAATTCTCCACTTCTGCTTAGTGGTTGGTCATGGTGAATGACCAGGCAGGTAGCTCACTGTTCATTTTTGCCATAAATTCTGATGCATTTTTATTAAAATCCTTTTCCATCTAAGGATTAAAATCCATTTCCCATCTGTTTCACCCGTTCCCTGTGTTTGTTCTGAACTAGTGATTCTCAGATTCACCAGAGATGTGAACTTCATACTGTTGTAGGATTAGCGTTGCGCTAAGCAAACCATGGTAAATATGCTTTTATCAGCCGTAATTAAATGAAACGACTTTGGAAATATGTATTTCTTATAACGTTTTGCTATTGGTATTTTTGTACATTTTAAATTTAGTTAGCTAATACTGTTCATAGACTAGTAGGTCTGCAAACTACCACTTTACATAAGCACTATAGACAAGTGGCCAGGGAATGGAAGTTAAAGATGGGTGTTTCTAATAAAGTCAGGGTTTCTTATATAATGGACTGTTCTGAGCTGAGAGTTCAGTGCTGAAATGTTTGCCAAAATAACCTGCCAAAATTCAGATGATCCAGGCGATGATATAACCAGGGCTTTGTCTAAAACCTGCTAACTGCTTATTCAGGTACTATATTTTTCTTCTTGAGCTTCTATAGCAGGTGTCTCAGGCAGACGAGGCTCAGTCAATATTTTAACAAAATACTTGTAATAGAGCATAAAGCTGTGTGGTTTTAGACAAAGCCCTGGTTATATCATCGCCTGGATCGTCTGAATTTTAGCAGGTTATTTTGACTGATGAGGGATCGGAGGGTGACGGGTAAAGGAATCCTTTGACTGCTTTAGCAAGGAGCTAAAATAAACTGGCATTTGCGATGCAGGGACTTACTAGGCCAGTAGAATATGTTGGGAACAAATGTAGGACTTCTGATCTTAATATGGCAACGTGTGCACAAATGTAAAAATAGCTTCTCTGCGTTTTGAAAATGAGTCTGCTCCCAGCTAATTGGGGGTCCATGTTGATATCAGCTATGTGGCAAAAGGTTCCAAAGGCTCTGGAAATTTCTATCCTTAATCTAGAGTTCTTATTGGCATTCTGATATCTTATTGAAATGTAATTACATGATTATTTACTTAGTCTTTACATCATAATTATTTGTTTTTGCTTGCATTTGTGTTGTAATGTGGGAAAAATCCAAAGGCATGGATTTGTTACTGTAAAAATAAAACTCTATACATTAAAATCGTTAAAATCAACATAGATAAAATCAACAACGTATGTATAGAAAGTTTAGAATTACTTTTAAAATGATTTTTTCAATATGCTTTGATATTTACAGTATTTGGCAGGTGTTATTTCTTACACATGTAGAGGAGGGAGTGTTCGAAGTCTTATTGGTACAGTGTAGAGTAGGGGATTGAACCCCAGTCTATAGCATGGGTGGCGGAGCTGTTACCCCACTACACTATACCAACCGTTTGAGCTGCAAAGTAGTAAATATAAATATGCAACTTGCTTGAGAAATAATTGAGACAGTGACATGAAAAATGACCAATAGTAAATAGTTTGTTATTGTCAACATCTAAAAAAGGAAACAAAAAAGAGAATATAATTTAGAACTATCATACCGATGTTGGCTGAGAGGGGAAACAGTGTTGATTAACAAACTAAAAATATGTGTACATCAACTGCAATTGCATTTTAACAATGTCTATACATGCTGGCTCTACTCTGATTAATTAAATAGCAATTTATGGCCCATTTTAGTTCATACAGTGATTCCCTTTTTCTCTTTTGAATAGCAAACTGTTCACCCCATCCGGATTTCCTACAAAAATAACAACCTGCAGCCTAACCTTCTTATATTTCTGAGGTCGAACTATAATCAAACAGCGGAATATTAGAGTAAGCAATCCAAGTCTTTAGGGACAGCCATCTAATGTGGCCGAGCTAGTGAAGAGGGTACCAGTGAGGACGCAGTCTAGCAGCTGCTTTGATTGATCCTCCTAATGCGCTTCTCTCTTAGAGGCAAATGCATCTCTGCCTAAACCAGAGCTTATGCACCAGCCTATATCTCATTACCATTAAGAATGCACACACACCAGGCTCTCCCAGGGGGGAGAACATATCAAACAGGCTGTCTTACAAATGAGCTCAACTTAGAGTATGCATACACACACACACACACACACACACACTCACAAAGAAACAAACAAGTGCACACACAGGCACGCTTAAACATATGCACACTCTTGTACACACACACACATACTCATACTGTGAGCATGGCAACAGCTTTGGCATTAGGCCAAGATCAGAGAGCGACCACTCTTTTGAAGCTTTTTGATTCAGCTGCGAGCATGCGAGCTGTATAATATGTACAACATCAATGCTTTCCCCTGACAAAGAACCGACTTATGTTGCAACAGCGCAAAGAAACAACTGCTCCGGTAAGTACAGTTGAAGTAAGGATAATGCCAATGCATGTAAGTTCAAGTGGTCTCATGTCCAGACAGGTGAATGTAGATAAAACAGGTGAATCCATAGCAGGTGAACGGAGATGGCAACAAGCAAATACAGGTGAGTGAGGAACAAGGACGCAGACCAGTGCAGCTGAGTGTAGGCAAATACAGGTTGGTGCAGGTGAATACAGGTGAGCAAAGGCAAATACAGGTTGATGCAGATGAATACAGGTGAGCAAAGTTACATGCACATTGATGCAGGTGAATACAGGTGAGCAAAGGTACATGCAGGTTGATGCAGATGAACAGACGTGAGCAAAGGTACATGCAGGTTGATGCAGGTGAATACAGGTGGGCAAAGGCAAATGCAGGTTGTTGCAGACAAATACAGTACATCCAAAGGATGCAGACAAATACCAGCAGATTTTCCATCCACCATTTTTTTATGGTTGGGGAATTTTAAAGGTAGGATTTGTTGATGCTAGGGCCAGGTGGAAAAGTCAGAACATTGCTAAAGCCAAACAAACAAAAGGGAGTTTTCAAATAAACAATAAAGTGTTAAGCCGTAAGTCATGTGGTTCTGTTCTACCTAAACCTATTGGTCAGCAAACAACATAAACACAACATACAACATACACCAGACGTTTCGCCCACGGCCCTACACTCTGCACAAGCGGCCAGCTTGTACAACACAGTGGCGATTCACTGGAAATGACTGGCCCTACAGATAGTCACATCACAGCACATAGCTTTTCCTGAAATGACGAATCCAAAGCTCTTTAGAAAAATCGCACTCAATGTGATCCCAGAATTCTCTGGTGTGCGTTTGCATTCCAAAGTTGGACTTTGCCAGGTTGGTGCAGAGATGAAATCGCCGCTGAACGGTACTGGATGGAAGCAGCAAAGTATGGGTGGATACAGCTGAGTAAAGATGAATGCAGATGTATATAGACAAATACAGGTGAGTGCACGTAAATGCAGATGAATGTAGGTGAATGCAGAGTTCAGGGAAACAGGTGAGTACAAATGGATGCAAGCAAACACAGGTGAATGCACACAAGTGTTTACAAGTGTATATGCTAGAGTACAGGTTAATGCATGTGCACACAGTTAACCTCAGGTGTGTGTAGGTAAATTCACATGGATTCAGACAATTACACATGTATGCTGTAGCATACTGGTGAAGGTGGGTGCACTGAGGTGTATGCAGGTGATATACACAGCTTAGGGCATGTAAATGCAGTTTGATGCAGACATATACAGGTGTGAAGGAGATTGCGAGTGAATATAAACTAATACAGGAGAGTGTAGGACAAGACATATGTATGCAGGTGGATACAGGTGTATGCTGACAAGTAAAGGTGAGTGCTGGGAAATAAAGGGCAGTGCAGGTAAATATAGACAAACAAAGGTGAGGGCAGATACATCTACTATAAATCTACCACATTACAGGTGCACCCAGGTAATTGCAGGTGAATACATACACATGCAGTAGAACGGGGGTTAATTCAGCTGTGGCACATTCTGATGCAAAACACATACCAAACCCGCTTAGTAGAAAGATCTGGTGCTGTGTTACTTTGATTCAAAGCAGAGCCAAAGAGCTACACCTGTTTTCTATTTGGTCTGATATCATCAAGGTGAATAGATTCACAGATCCATTCATCCATTCAAGCAGCGCATGTCTGGGCACTGAACTGCAGCGTTCACTCAACACTTCAGCAGCCCACACAGGAAACACGCTCTTATCAGCCAGCACAGATATGAAACGTTAACATAATGTACATTAACTGCATATAAGCACAAAATCCATGGACAGAATATGAAGCAATGGGGAAAACAGGTATGTGTATGTGTTAAAATCACAAAGACACGGCATAGTGCTCAAAGCACGGAGCTGTGGGCCTTTCAAAAAGTCATTTTCGTTCCCCAGCTCATCATTCTGCTGATGGCTGTTCCTGGCACTGTACATTTAAAACCTTAAAAGTCCTTAACCTCCTAACTTCCTGCTCAACTTTTAAGTAGAGCACATTTTGAGTGACTATATTTTATTAAAGAAGGTGTTGAACTCAACTCAACCTGATTGTGCCATCTCTTCCAATCGGCAGAGATGTGCTAGGTTAAAAAAATCCACTAGAGGTCACTGAGTCTTTCAATGGACGCCTTTACTGTTCTCATCCAGAGAGGAATCAAGCAACGAGTAAATCTATTAGCACATGTGTGTCAGGGACAAAGAACTAGGGTCGATGCGTGTAGAGCTAAAAGTCAAATGCTTAACAAATATCGACAGTAGAGGACAAAAGCAAAATCCAGGCAAACATAACAAATGGATAATGCAGGTTCATAGACGGAGATACAGGCAAGGGTCCAAAACCAGGAAGTCAGACAGACCAGCCAACAAATCCAAAGGGCTAAACCAAGAGAGTGATCAGAATAAACAAAAGGAGAGTCGAAAACCAGAGAGGCAAACAATCAGGCAACCAGAACAAAGGGATGCGCGAAGAGAGAGAGTCGAAGACAAAGGAGGTCAGAACCAGAGATAACAGTAAGACAGGCTAGAGAGAAACACGCAGTAATGCTAACGGGGTTTTGCAAAACTTCGCAATGGCTGCGTCCGGAATGGCATACTTACCTGTGTCCTTTGACCCGGATCTCCGCTGACATCATGTAACGACGGTAAACCCCATTCTTTAAAAGCCAAAAGTCGGCAAAATCTTTACCGTCTGTTAATGACAGTAGAGCTCGTTGTGGTTAGTTTTGGCGATGAACGCTTCCACATGGAGGCAGCATCGAGCAGGAGGTCGTAGAAAACACACACTGGGGAATCTATTCACTTGTAAACAGCTGACCCGCTTCCCGCCATGTTTTTCACCGCTTTGAACGCCTCTGTAGCTCCCGTGGAATCATGGGATAGCACAGTGTGCTGTGGTCGCATACTTCAAAATCTCTCCCGGTGTAGTACGTCATCCGGGGACGTTTCGCGTACTGTTTTATGAACACTGCATATTCGGACATACTAACTGCTCTCGCGTACTGTATAGTATGGAAGTACGCCATTTCGGACACAGCCAATTAGTCCGTGTTTGTGTGGGGTTTAAATGCAGCCAGGGGAATGAGCAGCTGGTGTGTAATCAGTACTCAGGAGAGCCGGAACGGGAGAATGAGGTGTGATTGGTTGGCTGGGGACATGTGAGGGTGACGTCATCGGGTAGTGCACTATGGGAAATGGAGTCCGGGAGATTGACGGTGTCAGGGAAACCCGGAGGTGTGACAATGTGGATTATTTTTAATGTCATTTAAGAAGGTAAGATTATAAACTGAATTATGTAACTTTATACTACAAAAGGGAGTCTAAAAAGGGTAAAATAATTTTTTAAAAAAACATGTTTTTTGCCAAACAGTGTAATTGTCTTTTATGCTATGGGTCTATGCTAAGCTAATGTAATTTAAAATTAACTATGTGCAAACAAACAAAAATATGTTTATTTTTTTCTTGGAGAGGCCGTTACAATTCTGTATCAGCATGTTCAAGTACTCTTTTTCCTGCTTCACCTCAAATTAATTGAACGCCACTCCACCAGATCGATCATGAGCTCAATCAGGGTCTCTGGGAAATCACATACATATGTAATCCAAGAGGTTTGAATTAGCACTAGGACCAAAACCACCAGGCTACAGCATCAGAATGGCACATACTTATCGTGTTATCTTCATGTTAATGTTATTATGGGCTCTAGAAACAATACAATTTCTAAAAAATAAATATTTTTTTTATTTTTTTAATTCTGAGTAATAATATGGGGAAACATAAAAAGATAAATATGAATTTAATAAACAACTTAAT